>VXBO01010048.1:173914-248683 GCA_013400135.1 Rhinoptilus africanus
TTTTGGTTGCCGTTGATTTCGAGAGTTAAGAAGAGTAAGGAATTTTCCTCCAGGCAAGGAAAGGTAGCTGGAGATTTACACATGTTTTCAGTGGAAGTACACTAAATCCGCATGTCTGCATTTGGAAGCATTCTCTGTTGTTCTTGGACATGAAAATAATGAAGTTAAGCTTTCTGTTTTACAAAAAAAAATAAAGTCTAATGGAAGGAAATCAGTCCATAGAGTCAATTTTGGATTTTCTCCTACATTTTTTTTATATTTAAAGAACTTAGAAAGGTAGGTTAACTCCAGCCCAGAGGAGATGAAAAAGCTGTAAAATTCTTATTCCACTCCCAACTAATTAGGATAAAATAGGGCTGCATTGCTTTAGGTTTGTTCCCAATACATTTCTCAAATTCTTGTTTTCTCCAGTATTTGGGGATAATTTTTCTTGCTTGAAATTATTTCTTTGTAGATGTGTTAAGGTCTATCACTAAGTTCAAAAGTAATATGGGATCCTGTCTGACCCCAGGCAAGCCTCAGTAACTTTACTTAAAACTTCTGATTAAGGGCTAATCGGCTGCAGGGTCTGCAGGCTGTGAAGAAAATATGTGCAGAAGGATTTTTCAGAAAGCACACCAACAAATCAGGTTAGAGCTGAATTTAAGTTCTGCAAAATGAAGATTCAAACCAATAGAAATGACTCTGTATTTAAGCATTCCAATGAAAATTATTTTGATTGGAATTATTCCCTTGCTGGGTTTGTAAGCCAAACTCTGCATCATTTTGCTATAAAAGAAGACCCAATTTTGTTAGCTTCCAGTAAGTTTCACAGTCTATTTTCATTCTTTATGTGGAGTGAAATACAGCAAGTAAGTACGGAATGACAAAAATTGAAATGCAAATTAAGTTTTAAAAATTATTTGCTGTGAGCGACATAGAAATGTAAATGCACTGAAAAATATGATCTCAGGGTTGAACATTTCCCCTGCTTAATTTCAAATCAGAGAGGAATTTCTGTACTTTCAAATTGCATTTTATGGCTGATGTTTGCAATGCTCTCCCAGGTGCATAATACATAGGAGTGTTAATTATTTAACGATGTGTACAGGCAGGCTATGGGAATGGGGAGAGTGGGAAATAAGCAAGATGAGTGGAAAGAAACAAAGAGAGAAACCTAATGTAAATAATGAAACTTGTAAAGCTCTGTCTTAAATAAACTTTAATATCACCATAGCATCAGGATACAGGAGCATGACATGGGCAGTATCTCCATCCCCCTCAAAGACAGCTGTTGCTGAAGGGAAGTGAGCTTCTGAGATGATCTTTGCAGGGGGTTTTTTGGTTTTTTTTTCTTTTTTTTTTGGATCCTTTGCCTAGGAGGCTGGAATCTGTTCCCTTAGATTTAGATGCCTTCCAGGAGATGCATAAATGTCCCTTCTGGCACTTATTCCTTTTTTTTGGCAGAGCTTGGACTCTTCCCAGTGACTGCTTCCTGGAAGAGTACTGTCTGTGCCAGTCTTGAGAAACAATCTTTCATACCTACTCCAGGCTCAAAGCCAAAATAGAGCTTCACAGCACATAGTTTCTGTACTCAGACCACAAATATCATAACCACGCCCTCTCTCAGATCCCAGCCTATAGCGAAGCTAGAGTTCAGTGGACCAAGTCGGAGAGGACTGGAGAGGGTGAGGTTCCACCAATGTTACAAGACCCTGCAGTGGCAGAAATTGACTTTAGGAGTTGTATCAGGATGTTGTTTGTGTGTCTACATGTTCCCTGAAGGTCATCTCTCTAGATAACATGGGAAATGAAGCAATTTCCATTTAAAAAACCCAACAGGTTAGTGCAGCTTCCACTGAAATTGTCAGGGCTGTTTTTTTCTTCAGTGGAAGCAACTCTAGATATTTATTGCTTCATAGTGTTTTTTCATACATGCTAGAGCTTGGGAGAATTAAATAATTCATATACCAAGTTAAAATACTAAGTAATCAGTGAGGGGACTTACAATTCACAGTACATAAGAAAAGATGGATCATTATAGCTTATTATAAAGTTCCCCTTATAGCCAGGCCTTGGTGTTCAGTGCCATAACATAATAAAGCCAGTGAAAGTGTAATTAAACTCTGCTTCCCCAGCCCCTTCAAATTCAGATGGGAAAAATGCAGGAAGGATATGATTCAAATGGTGATGGGAGGGAATGGTAATAACAGAGTCAAAGAGAGGTCATTCTGAAACACACCTTGGGGACAGCAGGTGTGGTAATAAATTAACTGTATATACTTCTTCAAGGCAGGGCAAAGAGATGCAGAAGAATTCCAAGGAAGAGTAAATTGCACATGGCAGAGCCTGCCAAGCAATAACCTGCTGATTTAGGGTCCATTCTTGGAGGTGCTCCATGCCCAAAATGTCTACAGACAACTGGACAAACAAGACTAGGCTTGTTCTTGCACTGCGCCCCTTTCCTATGCTCGTGCCTTTCCAGCATGCTGCATTGATCTACCAGTGACAGAGGTGGTTCACCCTGGCCGATAAAAGGCATTGAAGTGCAAGGTGCCCTTGGAGGAGTTTTGGATCCATCATTCCTTCCATACAGTATGCTGAGATAATTACAGTGCCACTTAAACCATTTAGTGGTCCATGGCTGTGGACCTGACCTCCTAGTCTAGAAAATGGTTCTTGGGGAATTGTGGTAGCCTGCTCTCTCCCCAGCTAATCCAGGAAAGGGGGGAATTCATCCCTTTTCCTCCCTTATCATGGAGGGTACCTCAAGGGTACTGTAAGAAGGACACTGAGGTGTTGGAGCGTGTCCAGAGAAGGGCTACAAAGCTGNAGATTATAAGGGAACAAGGCTTTGTGGTACAGCAAAACTTGCTCTGTCCTCCTGTGTACCATTATCCTGAAAGGGAGGAGCACAAAAACCTGATGGTGCAGACACAAAGACTTAAGACTGCAGTAGCTTGATGTTTTCACCAAAGACTCAGACAGACTCAGTGATGCACACAAATAGGCTCATTACTGCTCATTTCATCCTCCTCCAATGTTTTATAAACTAAATAGTGAAAATCAATGCATGAATTGCACCATTTTGAAAACTGTGTGGACAACCCCCTGAACAATCAGGAGAAACTCAATCCAGCGTCAGTAATTGCTGAACAGACAGTTTTATGGCTGCAGCCTTCAGGCTTGGTAACAAAAGAAAAGATTTTACTTGTAACAGTTATTGCAGTTGAATGTTAATCACCCCAGACTATGAAGTTTTGTTGACATTTGCAGGCTCTGAAATTACATGACCTAGATTCTGCATCTGCATTTTTTCTCATTTCAGGAGTCCAGATTTGAGAAGCAGATCTCTGTTTGTGACATTTTAATGATCTGCAATTTACACAAAAGAATGGGAGACTCAGTAGAGAGCTTTTGACATTACATTTTTTGGTACGAAGTTTTACTGTACACTCCCTCTTTTGTTCCTGTATCCATATGCTGAAAATGTACCAAGTTTTGTGTATGCAAAGATGGTATGACTGAATCTTAAATGGAAATCAGAGTGCTTTTCCATCTCTTCTCCCCCAGTGCATGTTGTTTATATAGATGCCATGTTACACTCTAATATAAAAATAGTCTTCTACTTGATAACATTTACAAAATAATCCCAGCTGAACTGACAGAAAGTGGGTAATTTGCCTGCCTGGATTTCTGGAAATAATGAATTTTATAGTGAAACAAACTCGGGCAATCTTCTCTAAGAGCTACATTTTGCTTTATGTCTGAAACATCTATAGTTTGCTTCAGTTTTCTTTGACAGAAAGAGACTGTTTAGCATTTTTGTCTAGTCTCTCCCTGCTGAAGGGTGTAAGGGGCTATGGAAAGAAATAAGATATCTTTAGTTAATGGATTTTACATAGTAATTAATGGGAGAAAGATTGGTGGTCTTGCTTTCTATGTACAAGTTTAATTCACTATCAATGGTTGGTAGAGAAATCAATGATCATAACATGCCTTGGATATTCCTGCCTAAAGAGGAAGAGCCTTTGCCTATAATGTATAGAATAATTATCTTCCTGAGAAATAGCTGATTATCTTTGTATGTGTCACGAGTAGAGATGACTTTCTTGACATCCAGATCCAAGAAATAGCACAACACATCCTGTCACAGAAATGGAACTCATATCAGGACAGGGAGTGAGAAGCAGTTTGGAAAAAGGACAGAAAAGGAAATGATGTTTCTATGTTGTTAGATAGGAGAGAATCATATGTAAAAACCTACTGGAGTACAGGTTAAAAAAAATGTGAAAGAAAATAACTCCTATCCAACTCAAACTGGGCAACCTAAAAAGAAGCTACAATTGTCCAAAAGAAGAGAAAAGTCTAAGGAAAATTGAGCAGGTCTCCTGGAGGAAAGGTAGAACAGCCCAGCTACTTTCCATGAGAAAGAGGGGAAGCTTTTATTAACTACTACGAACTGGAGACATCATAGAAAGGTTTATTACACAGATCCCGGGAGAGCAGGTTGCGCAGGAACATGTCCAGGCGGGTTTTGAATGTCTCCAGAGATGGAGACTCTACCACCTCCCTGGGCAGCCTGTGCCAGGGCTCTGCCACCCTCAAGGTAAAGAAGTTCCTCCTCATGTTTAGGTGAAACTTCCTATGGTCAAGTTTGTGCCCNTTTTTAAGAGAGAAAAAAAAAAGGTAAGTTCAGCTAAAAAGCTAAGTAAATGTAAAATCATAAATATTAATGTAAAAATGTTCAGCAGATATTTATGTGATATATTTGAAGGACACAAAACAGAGAAGAAAACACCAACCAAAGTGATGTTTTGGATGAAAAAGGATTTTTACTACCCATATCAAAAGAAGCTATGAAGTAGCATTTAATACCAGACTTCTCCAAGTAAACAAATCAAGAAAATTATTTGCATTCAAGAGTTGAGAAGGGCTGAGGCAAGAATTACCCTAAACCTCTGTGGTTAGTTTGTAATTCATCCTGGTAAATAAGGCAACTACATATCATCAGACAATACTCCTGTGATTCCCATAGTTAGAGAGAAAAGGCATAAACCAGAGAAGATCAGTCAGCCTGATGTTCCTTAGGGGCCAGACAGTGGGTCAGTGAATTCAGGACTCTGTCAATGAAGAGTTAGAGCTTAAGAAGGTAATTGACGCCAGGCAAAATGCTTTTAATGGAAGGTACATCTTGTTAAACAAGTCCGTTATCTCTTTTTGATAAGATTACAGGTTTGGATGATTAAGACAGCTGTGCTGAGGTGGTACCTTTGGATTTCTCCAAGGCGCTTCACTTAATACTGCCTGACACACTGATTAAAATCTTGCATTAAAAGGAATCAACAGGGCACAAAATAGATGGGTGAAAAACTGGCTCACTAACAGACCTTGAAATGGAGTTGTTAATGTAGCTGTTCCTGAGTAAGGCCATTAGTACAAGGCTTGTCTGAACATCGGCTCTTGCTCTGGTACCATATGATGTTTTCATCCCTGATGTAGCAGGTCATAATAAATATTTGCTGGTTAACACATGTTGTGGGAAGGATGATTGGAAATGTCAGCTTTTTTAGTTTTCATCCTGAAAATGAAGTCTCATGTGGCCTAACCAAGGCACAAAGACAGGAAGGACAGAATACAAATGTCTCCACAGGGGATATATGAAAAAAAAAGGGTATGTTTGCATACAACATTGGGTGGTTCATTAACAAGTTATCGCATCCAATTGATAAATTGATATGACCATCCCCAATGACAGATATGTAAATAAAAGAAAAAGTTCAGAAGAGGTCAAAACATTAACTGGAAGCTAGGAAATTAGTCTTCCTTTAGAAGGTTTAAAGAGCACAATCTATTCAGGTTATTAAAGTGAAAGTGGAAATGACAGATTTGGTCCTATTTGCATCCCTAGATATGGTTAAGAACAGATGTCAAATACATCAGCAGTTCAGATAAAGCTGATCCCTTCCTGGAACAACATGAACCAAGTGACTGCTCAGGGTTCTTCCCAGCTTCGTCCTCAATTATATTGTGACATGATGTGTTATAAATTAGAAAAAAATGGTAATGTCCTAGTTGTGAGATTAATTAAACATTGGTGCGCTACTAGCAAAGGTGCTGAACTCACCTTTGTTTGAAGGAGATTAGCTATCTCTATTAAAACTGGACTAAATTTTTGGGAAAGAATGCAGTGGCCTGTGACACTCCACAGGATCCTGGTGGCCTGCTGCCTCCTGGCCGTGAAACCTGACTGTTAATCTATGGATGGGAATATTTTTCTCAACATACCTTTGCTACTTGCACCTCCATGCACTTTCTTCCCTAAATGACATCTCATTGTCTTCTATTAATTTAATATTCACAATCCTGAGGTTAAGGTTCTTCATGGTGCTTCTTCAATATACAGCACTAACTTTACAAAGTTACCTTTGAAACTGTTAATCTGGACTTTTCGGGGGGATGAGGTAATTTAAAAAGTCTGATGGGGTGGTAAAACTTTCATCTGTATCTTCAGGCTACTCTGTATATCCCCTGAGGTCTTGGACACATCTCATCTACTTCCCTCTGTCACCCTTCGTGTCTGGATTGGGGCTTCTTGTAAGGGAGTGTTGCAGTTTGCTTACCAAACGTTTGTGTCAGGAAAAGCTAGATAGAGATATGTAAAGTATATTGGACATTTTACTTGTTCAAATAAAGAACACAATGTCAGAATTGGATCCTCCTCATTTAACTAAAGGGTGAATGGAGTGGTAGTTTGGGGGCAGACTTTGGGCTCAGTGCTGTGTGGTGGGGAGGAGCTGCAGCCAAATGACCTCTCTGCACATCCCAGCCTTTCCCGGCCCTGCGATGGGCTCCCTCTCCCACTCTCCCAGCAGGTCTGGTTTCCCATTTCTTGAACCAGTTTCTGCAACAAGGGCTTACATCTGACATACAAGGAAAAGCCAGTCATACTTGGTAAAATTCCAAGAAACTAAGTGTCTTGGAAGAAAATTAATATACCTTTGCTTTGAGCAGTCATGCAATTATTATAATACTATCTTGTTTCATAGTTATAGTTTACTACGATATTTAATGTTTATAAAGTAGGTTGGAAGCAAAGTGCACACTTTTATTACTTTGCAGATCCAAATGATCAGAAATATTCTTACGGTCTAGTTCCAAGAAATAGTTGTCTGGTTCTGGTTTGTTTGGAAATAACTCAATCCTAAATTATTGGGGTTTTTTGCATCTAAGAATTTTATCTTCTTCTTGTGCTTTATTTTTTCAAGTGATATCTCAAACTATATTGTCTTGTAATAATTCAGCAAGATGTCAAGGCTAGACTGTAGCACTGAGAAAAACGTATGGCAGGTTTGGATAATGTCACAAATTGTGATGTGGAGAATACAGTAGACAAAATTCATCCTCTCTGCAAAGACTGTTTTCCAAGATTTCCTCACAGAAACTCACAAGACTGAAATATTACTGTGGGTACCAATACTGATTTAGGGGACTGGCAGGCTAGGAGGGACCATTTTCTTTTCAATGCATTTCCATTTAGCCCTTCTGACTCAGTGACAAAAGCTAGAACTGTTATATTATCATCAGTCTTTTGCCTTATTTTCTTTTCTGTCCTTGTATCACCATTTTCCCCCTTAGCAAACAGAAGATACAACACAGTGCTGCTCAGTTAGAAAACCTTTTTTGGAAAAGAATGGATGCTGTCAAATCAGTGTGCCTGCTCATTTTGTTTTCTGAATTCACTACTAGGTCTCTAAATGCAACTTCCAATTTGTTACTCCAGGAATAATTATTAAAACTATTAAGGCTCACGGTATCTGGTCTCCTGCTGATAATGTTTCTGTTGTAAATATCTTAAAGAAAAGTTGATAACTTTGTCTATTGTATCCTACAAAATGTCATTCCCATTGATTTCAGTGGGAACAGGGTAGCATCAGTTGATTCCTACTGATTTCAGTGGGATGTTAGAAGCTGTCTAAATAGGAATTAGAAAACTAAATACTTTGTTATAGCAGGGACTTAGGGAGTAATAAGATGTATTCCTGTTATAAGCTGGGAGCTCATCAGCAGGAAATAACTAAGAAGAAGAAAGACTTGTGTGTAACAGTCAGATAAAAGCTGAGTGTGAGCCACAAGAGTGATTCAGCTGTAAAGAAGGCAAAGGCAGTCCTGGATTGTCTCAAGGAAAGTATTTCCAGCAGGAAAGCGTTAAGTTGTGCTGAATACTGCACAGTTCTTGTCACCCATTTGAAAAGAAAGATGAGTTTATACCGCAGGAGTCACAGACAGAGGTCATGGTGGTGACCAGGGAAGGGAGAGTTCATCATTTGCAAAGAGTCTGACTGGGCTGGGGGCTTCTCTGGTCTCGCAGAAGGAAGGGCGAGGAGGGATGTGGCGGTCAGCTACAAATTCACCAATGGGTGAACATGAGGAAAAGATCAGATCTTAGATTTGATCTACTAAAGTCCCTTCCAACCCAATGATTCTATGATTCTATGATCTATGATTCTATGATCAGAATGAATTAATTTCAGGGATACAACTAGAAGAACAATTCGGTACCAACTGCTTATGAATAAATCTGGGCTGGAATTTAGAAGAATGGTGCTAATTGTTGTGGCAGTGAAATTCTGGAAGACTCTCTGATAATGGTAATGATTACAAAAATCCCTCCTCCTGTTAGTTTTTATTTTTTAAGTTAAAACGTGATCAGCTTAAAAAAGGAACTCCATGATATGTGGCAGCTGAGGATGAGACTTGGCTCAGGAGATCCTCCCAGTCTCCTGCTCCTAGGGGATGGACAGGATTATTTAAACACAGGATTGACCTCCTCCGTCTCTCAAGGAGTCAGGGATTTCCAGTGGGGGCTAATTCCTGCCAACATTTTCTGTGAGACAAGAAAAGCCTGGATCACAACAAAGCCTGCCAGCAGTCTCCAGTGTGCCCAGTCTCAGGAGATCTCCATTTTTCTGGGGTACAGAGTTGTCCTTGAGGATGACTGAGGAAAGCTCAGGAATGTAAATAGAAGTCAGTACCATTTTTGAAAGTCTCAACAAAGATGCTGCTGCAAGAAGTAGGACAAATGAACAAAAAATGAGGACGAAGCCAGTTCTTTTGCAAAAGATGGGAAAAGAGAAGTCAGTCCTGCATGTCCCTTTGGGACTATTTATCTTTTTAAAAAACTGGTGTTTTCTCTCACTATTTATTACTGCTTGTTCCTGAAATAAGAAATACTGATTCTGGAGTCCAAGGTGATATAAAACTTTGCATGCATTGAAACAGTCCCATAGCTATCATTCTGACCTGCTGGGTTTTTCTTTCTGTTATTTTGGGAAGATGTCACAGAGAGGTGGGGTCAGCCCTGGCTCTCGAGCTAGCTTGCTCAGCTTGAGACCTCTGTGAGCCTGGAGGGAGGCTGCTCATAACTTAACAAGCTGAATATAGCTTCAAAAATCTCATCATTTCCACTGAGCCTTACAGTGCTTAGACTTGTACAACTTAGGTGTCTGTCAAATGAGGCTTTAGGCAGATTTGCTAATGACCTTGAGAGATGGACAGTACTAAAGCAGCACTGAATGTACAACATTTTCCATTTTAGGCTGAGAGAGTTGAGGTTGTTCAGCCTGTAGAAAAGAAGGCTCCAGGGAGACCTTATAGTGACCTTCTAGTACCTAAAGGGGGCCTACAGGAAGGATGGGGAGGGACTCTTTATCAGGGAGTGTAGCGACAGGACAAGGGGTAATGGTTTTAAACCAAAAGAGAGGAGATTTAGATTAGATATTAGGAAAAAATTCTTTACCCTGAGGTTGGTGAGACACTGGAACTAGTTGCCCAGGGAGTTGTGGATGCCCTATCCCTGGAAGTGTTCAAGACCAGACTGGATCGGACTTTGAGCAGCCTGGTCTAGTGGGAGGTGTCCCTGCCCATGGCAGGGGGTTGGAACTAGATGATCTTGAATGTCTCTTCCAACCTGAACCATTCTGTGATTTCAACATGTTTTACTCAATAGAGCAGAGCTCTTCTGTGACCTCTGAGTTAAGGAGAGGGAGACTGAGGCACAGCGGTAACTTACAAAAGCCTTCTTTAATTAAAAAGAAAGTACCTGTGTGAAAGTACTGTGGTGCTTGGTTTGTTGGACATACCTACCCACTGTCTTCAGTCATCCTGAGCTGCTGCTCAGACTATTCAGCTTCCAGAAGCTGCAATTTGCCTTTAGTAATAATGGCCAACTAAATTCTTTAATATTAACTGCAGGAAGGACATTTACAGAAGGTGTTCATGGTTGATCATACTATCAGACAAGTAGGGGCAGTGTGCCTGGCTGCTTGAGTTATATTTAGAAAAGACAAAAAATCCTATTTTATTCTACTATTATTGTTTAAGTCACACCTAGAGGGTCCTTGAGCAAACTGGGCTCGTTGTGCTAGATTCTGTACCTATGTAATAAGGAGTCAGGAGTCTGACTCAAAGCCTCTCACAAAGCCATGAAAATGTGAAAGTGGGACAGAGATGTTGGAAATTAGCCTGTTCTGTGAGCCTTGCTTAGATGTTGTAAGAATTCCCTACTCTCTGTGCAGATCCTAGGAAATGAGTCCTGATCAGGCTCATTTATCAATCAGATGTCAGAGTAGCTGCTATAGCTGAAATTTGGCATCTATGGGACCTGTTAATAACTCTGGATGGGGCTGTAATTGGAGAGAGACAAAATGGGATTCATCTCACTCTGCTTTAGACACCTATGCTGTAGGGCATTGCTCACCAGAGAGGCAACCTCTGCTCCTTTTAGTCAGTGAAGAGATAAAGCATCTTTAGGGTATGTCATGCCAAAATAGACAGAACTGTCCCTGATAATGCCCATTTCTTTCTGTTCACTATCAAAGGAGTACAGATGCTGACACTTGTGTTGGGATGTCCTCCTTTTCTTCGGGTGAACTGTGTGCTGTGGCAGGGCTGTATCAAAATTTAGTTTGTTCCTTGATGGCAGATGCATTTTTCCTTAATTCCTTATAATTAGCTGATTTTTGTAACAAGGTGATCATGCATATGACCTGGAAAAGTTGAATGTCCAATGGACTAGAACTTCTGTGCATGCTAATGAAACCAGAAGAATAAGACACAGAGAAACAGGCTAGAAATACAGAACAGAAAGTAACACAATAAGTGTCAAAAAATGCTAGTTGCTCTCATATAGTGTGTGGAAAATAGTTTGAGCAGAGACATTACAATGATGGGGGACATATAATTTGTCAGTTTGGTATTATCAGCAAATAAAGCAAAGCAGAATTGCAATTAAAGACAAAAGAGATAATTGAAACTCTTTGTAGCTCTTAGAGGCTTTGCTGTAACTGCACTGGGCATATTGCATTAAGTTATAACCACTGGAAATTAGAAGACATTCAAGAGAGCAATAAAAATGATTAGGGGCCTGAAATTACTGACCCAGGACGAAAAGATGAGGTAGATTAAAGTGCATCCTTGAAAAGATGAAATGATGAGCTAATTGCTTCACAAAGAGCTCCACATGTGGTTTCCCACACCACCCAGAGCTTCAAAGGAACACAGTGTAGGTGAATGACAGTTCTGATATGTTAGTTAGTGATATAAAAATCCAATTTAATCCAGAAACACAAGCTTTATTCATTTCTGATGCCTACTGACCCTGAAATGCTGTTTCTATAACCACAAACCCAAGGGCTGTAAAACCCCTTTGAATTTCTTCCTTGAGCCTCTTCTTTTCTAAGTATTCGGTACCTTTCTTTTAGGACAGAAACTCAGATCATATTGGTGAAACAAAATGCTTTTAAAATCTTTATGCAATACTGGCACAAATGGTTTGTCTCTCTTCAGGGCCTGTGGGCAAACTTCCTGTATATGTCAATAGCAATTCAGTGAATAGATTGACGTGAAAATATTGTCCCGAGCAAAGAAACTTTTTTCACAACTCCAAATTTGTCACTGCTCTATTTTGAGGTTTAATTGCCACCTAGAGCATTTGGATGCCAACAAAAGTCAAAGGATTCATCTGTAAATATTTTACCAGTGCCAGTGGCAAGGGCCTCTAAAAATATACAGTAGAGGACAAAAGGCTCGGGCTGAACACCAAGCTTATGTCTGAAAATGCCGACAATCCAGTGAATTAATTTCCTGTTTGACAGTATTGTCCCAAGCACTGACCAACCCGCTGTGAATCAAACTGGAGGACTAGGTATTGTCATCGTGCACGCTACCCCCACGGGCAGGAGGAAAGTGCACTGACAAACAGGCTGTTTTTCTGGAGGGTGAGCAGCGTAGGGCCAAGAACTCGAAGCTGACTACGAACTCTTTGAAGCAGGAGTTATTATTCACAAGAGCTAGCTGTTATAAATAAACTAAACCACATCAAAGCTGCGGAGGTTATGTAAGGATCCTAACATACCCTTGGCTTTCCAGAGCCCACAGGATCTGGGCTGAGCAGACCTGAGCCAAAGCTACAAGCGCAAACTCAGGCTGCCCTTAATGATCACACCATGTTTAATGATAATGCAGAAAAAGAAAGAAATTAGGATCCACTTCAGTGGCATGGTGAATCCCACCTTTAATGTAAATCGAATTGAGATGAACTCCTTTGCATGTGCTTGTGTCACTCTGGAATTCACAGGATTTAAACAAGAGTCATTTTGCAGAGTAAGCATATGGTTAAGTGCTCTCTGAAATAGAGATGCTTTCCTGGAACACGATTGAAATCAGAAAGAGAAAATACTAAGACTGAAAATAAACAGTGTGATAAAATAATCCAATCTTCTCTCTACCAGATGCAGTGAGATGTCACCTCTGGGGTCCTGTGTCACACATATGTGGAGAGCTGGAACAGAATTTTCTTCTTGATTTAAAGATCTGCCATGATGGAGCTCTGGCCTTGAGTTAGTTATGCCAGTGGTTAGTTATTCTGTTAGAGCATTAAAAAGTGCCTTATCTCAGCAGCTGTTCATCACTTTGATTATTAAAAAAAGAAACTGTTACAAAATCCCAATGCCTTTTAGGGACAAATATGTATTAGAGGAATTGCTTGAACAGAGCCCGTTAATGGTTCCCTCCCTCCCACTTCCTCTCTGGTCATACCTTTTAAAATCAGTAACTCCTTAGACATGGGTTTGTTCCCCTTGCTTCCGAGCTAAAACATCCAACGTGCTTGGGCTCAGTGCTGTATCTCTAAATCAGGAAAGCACCTTGTGAGAGGAATGATATAAAAGAACATTAATTAATGGACTAGCCAAAGTCTTCTGAGCTCCCAGTAACAGCTACCAAAACTTTGACAGATTTACTCTAAACATGATCCACATTGTACTTGTTCCACATGTCTGCTGTGTGGAAAGCATAGGCTGCCAGGCTTCTCCCAGGCAGTTAAAATTCAATATTGCTCTATAAGTTTGAAATGTCAAGTGAGATCAAAGAATCTGAAGCCACCTAAGGAATGGGCTATGAACACTGCAGGCTAAGTGCCTGCCCGTTCTCACAGCCTGCCAGCCAGGCATCTTCTACCTGTGCACACACTCACAAAAGGCAGGCAGCCATTAAAGAGGCAGGTGGAAGCATAATTCTCTACCAGATCATTCATTAATTCTCCAGGGGTGACAAATTTTCAGATAATATCGGAAAATCAGCTCTCTTTTGCAATATCCTGTGTCCAGCATACTGACAGTGGTCAAAAAAACAGCGCGCCACTGTAGTTCAGCATCTTTAAAATGACACGTGCCCTGCAGTCCTATGGCACTGAATAACCACAAATTCCTGAAGAGGAGAAATAACAAAGAGTGCTTGTATTAGTGTTACCCCTGAGCTAGGTCTTTTGCACTGTGTATGCTTGATGGACCTACTCCTATTTCTTCTTTGGAGGCATCAGCAGAGAATCTGTCTCCTTTTTCCCCTTGGAAGAGGGTGTGGTGAAATCCTGGCACCTGCGAAGCCGGTGGGAATTTTGCCAGGGTACAAGGCTTGGGACTAGGTGAAACAATAACCCAATTTGATTAGCTGCATCTTTGTAGGTGTACTTCTGAAAGAGACTGGCTTCATTAAACAAATGTACTAGGTATCAAAGGGTCACTGCCGACTGTTGGAAAAGTGACCTTTCCCACTGCATCAGCTGGGAGAGCTGAAAATGGCCTGGGTGACTCATGTGGTGCTTTGGGAAAGCCTAGCAACTAATTTTTAAGATGACAGGGTGACTCAGATTCACATATCACCTCTCCTCATTCATGTGTCCCCAGAAATTAAAATAATTTAAAAACATCAGTACGGTTTTTCTAAATTAACATGTTTTATCTCCACAAACAGAAGGAATCTTTAATCTGAATGTGATAAAATTTGACTGTCAGTTACTGAGATGTTATTTTTTTTGCCACTCTGTTCCGTTTCCTCCGTTCCTTTCTTGCCCTGTCCTTTCTTTTTACTTCAATTTCTCACTGGATTTCTCCTTTGATTCTTTCCCTTTTCCTCTTTACATTCTCCCCAAAGTAAAGATTGAACACAAAAGGTCCAAGTTCTAATCCAACATTTAAAATCACCAAGATGACAGGAAAATGTTCTGTGAATACATTAGATATATAAAGAAGGAAAAGGGAGTGCATAGTGGCCCACCATTTAATGGGAAGAACAAAAAAAAAAGGGGTTATTGCAGAGAAGGATGAGAATAATTGCCATTTTTGCTTCACTTCTTTCCCCAAAAAAGATTACTTATGCCTAGATACATGACAAAATTAATTTTAACAAAGAGATTGAAATGCAAATGAGATCAGGTAATGAACCAGAAGTCAACGGTTATTTATATCAAATAGATGTGTTCGGCTCAGCATGGCCTGATAAAATTGAGCGGATTTAAGGAACTGGTCGAGGCAGCTCTGAATTGTTGGTGATTATCTCCGAGAAATCAGCAAGGGCACTGTGGTCCCAGGGGACTGGAGGAAAGCATACATCATATCAGGGATTTAAAGATCAGCTGGTTTAACTTTGTTACCCAGGTTGGTACCAAAAAAGATTATTAAATAATCAATTTCTGTAGGTTTGTAGAATAATAAAAGATGCTTAAAAAGCAATGAGCGTAGGTGTACCAATATGAAATTGGGCCAAACCAATTTCATTTCCTTTTTTTGAAAGAGAATTGGAAAACTGTGTGGATACAGAAGATGAGATATATTTAGCAAATTATAGATCCAGCTTTAGTGATGCTATTGATGATCTCCCAATTGACAGTAGCACATAAACTAGGAGAACACAGTTTAGACCCCTGACAGCCAATGTTCACTGGCACAGGAGAGGGGCAGAACAAAAAATGGGTGATGTTAGTCTGTTTTCATTCATTTCCACCTCATTTTCCATTAAGAGGGTCCTAGGTTGAAGACCAGGGTCTAAATGATGTCAATGGATGTAAATACAGATTGAGGAGCTACAGAGAAAGAGTGGATTTTCACAGTGAAAGAGGGGTTCAGTGGGGCTCAGTCTAGGCTCCTGTGCTGGTCATTATTTTTGTGAGTGATTTTGGTGATGAAGAGACAACATGCTCAGGACAGCTGAAAAGACCCTTGGATGGAAGTGAGCTGTAAGCTTTTGGTAGGAGGTCAGCCTTGAAAATAGTCTTGATGAGTTGGAAAGGGTGTCTGAAACCAGTCAGATGAAATTCAGGAGCTGAGTGCTGTACTTTGGGAGGAAAAGTAGAGAAATACAAAGTGGCTAATGCTTGCATTGGTGTAATAACTACCAAAAAGAGTATGGTGAATATAGCAGATCAGAAACTGATTCTGTGTTAAAATGAGGTTGTGTTGCAAGGCTGAAAATTTTTCTTCTGAGAGGTATTGAGCGAGTTTCTGGTGTAAGATCGAAGAGGTATGAGTTCCAGAATAACTTTATAATGATATAGGCAACATCAAAAGAATCCAAATTAAATCCACAGAAACAAATGAAGTATGAAAAGGATGAAAAAGTGTGTTTGTTAATCTAGAAAAGAGAAGTTCAGTCATGGTCAGTCAGCATGCAAAATGGTGTGATGAGGTCAATGAGAATTTCATTATTTGTGCTTATGGTAGGACAGGAAGAAATCAGTTCACATTAATCAATCAGCTAGGAAAAGCTATGAAATTACATATTAGGAAAATATTTCAAAATATGAAATATGCAAAGCACAGACAGCGTGCAGTATTTTGTGGGATCTTCTTCACTGACAATTTAGAAGACTAGCAGGACAATAAGTTTTCATGGACAAGCTAAATATAAATCCCTGAACTTAGGGTAAATTGGTCTATTGTCATTCTTTCTGGTCCTATACTCCCATGCAAGCCTGATCAAGTGATGAAGTGAATTTACCCATCCATGCTGCCTGCATACACGTAAAACATTGTCAGGATGTGCTGGAGCAGGAAAGGGGGTGGAGTGGCTGTGGTGAAACGTCAGGAAGGAAGTGACTCTGGCTCGTAGCGATAAGAAATGCAGAGGCCCATTTCTTGAGACTTTTAAAATATGGCTTGCACAGTACAACTTGTCCTGTCTCTTTAGACATCTCATTGAAGCTATTGGGTTGGGAACGAAAAAAAGGTCCTGGAAGAAGTTAAACTGAAAGCTTAAGAGAACAGTGAATACATATAAATCCAAGTGATAATTTGCAGTAAGCCTTGAATGAATGACAGAAATGGGATAGTGCAGCACAGAAGTGAGGATGAAAACAGTGGCCTTGTGGCCATGAGTTGACAATCAGAAAGGGTCCAAAAGGAGCCACATGTGATGTCTGTATTTCTCCATGGTAGTGATTCAGAAGTTAGTAAACTTTGGATAATGAAATAAAGTGCACTCAATCTTTCCTTAGAGCTACAGTGTTCTCCCTGGTACCCAGCTTTGCCCAGCACCCACACCTGACATTTGAGTTCCTGAACCTCTGCATGTCTTGACTACATGGACCTCATTTTAGAGAAAAGCCAAAATAAGCTTGGAAAAAAAATTCAAATACACGTCTATGCTAAAAGCACAGCGCAAATGCTGTACTCATGTCTTGAGTTCAGTATTTCAAGCAAAATGGGTGCAGTGCTCAGGCTCTTCGAGGGGAGAAGGACCTCTTTAAACACTATCATTCAGCCTTGCTGATACCATCTAAGGCATTGCGATGGAGAGATCATAAGAAGGTATATAGAGATATGAGTTTCTTAAGTAATTTGTCACATCACAGTTTAGAACAAAATTTGGATCTCCTTACTCTGAGGTTTATCTCTGATTTTACATTTTCATCTGTTGTGAAATAGAACACATCTAGATTTTTATAATGACTTTCCATTCTAGCATAACATCAATGAAAATCATTCACGACTGAGCTCTGTTGACCTAAACTTGTTAAAATGCTATTTCTATTTCATTAACTCTGAAGGTATTATTGCACTTTTACTGGCTCTTTTCTTGTAAGACTTATGTTTCAAGGCAATTTCTGAAAGCAAATTTTAATCCACTCTCTTCCACTCTTGCATATTTTTTTCTTTCTCTAATGAATACTAATGCTGGCAAGGAACACAAGGCTTGACCCAGAAATAAATTTATGCAAGACTTGTGCACTCTTGCTTTAAGAACCTAAAGGACCTAAAGGAACACTAGTCAAAGTCACTTCAATTCTATTTCCACTATACAGATTAATTAATTTGTGTCCACAAAGTGCTCTGAAAATTTTGGCTAGTGGTGCTTATATAAGTGCTAATGTTAATATTGTGAAGGATTTTTTTCCTAGTCTGTTTCAATAGACATCAGTATCAGGAGGGAACCTACTGAAATTAGTGGCTGGCTTTCTAGTATTCTGAGACAGATTATTATTATTGGAGAAGGACAGAAGGTTTAGATGAAGTTTTGCTGAACGCTTACATTCTTTGATTGTTATTGACATGTGACTGAAGATCTGAGATGGAGCAGCATATCTAATGAAGTGTCTATACCAATATCTCACACAGGTAGTTTTTGGGGTAAAGTTGTTGATCTTCACCTACCATTTTGAGGTGTGGTGGAGTAATTTACAGTTTCTTTATCATATTCATCTTGTCCTACACACAAACACTGCACAAAAGGCTAAACAATGTTTTCATTAGTTACAGAAGACTGGGATTTAACTGAACTGCCAGGTTATAGTTGTTGAGTCAAAGAAGAAGGAACAACTCCACCATGATTCCTTCATTAAGGACCCTTACTGAGAGCGAATAGTGAAGGAGCTGGGATGTTTCTAGTCCCTGTCTTTACTTAGGGAGACCCTTGTTCCTTTCTGCAAGCCATAGTCAATTTTCATGGGTAATATATTCTAAGTCTACTTAGAGCTGTAGTGTTAAGCTCTCGCAATGGTCATCTTCAAAGACCACCCAGGCTGTGGAGCAGTGTCGGAAAACAGCATCTCCTTGGCTTCTCAGTAATGCAGGGCTGACTCAAGCAGCTCTGATAAAATAAAACTCAAAAAGCTTGAAAGCACAACATAGCTCAAGAAAGTCATCAATGTTTTATACACAGACATAGCTCATTTATCAGACCTCACAAGTATCTTCTCTCTAAGTGCGCCAGACTTTATGCTCTGGGTCATGGGACTTGGACAATATGCTGGGTTGCGTGATGCTTGGCCTGGGCCGCCTTCTAGTGGTGTGCGTTCAGGCAGCCTCCACGGTCTTCTTTAGCCAGGGGCTTTGACCCTTCTCACTAGGATATTCTGTTATGTTGTCTTATTTTTTTATTTATACTGTCTGAAAAGCAATGCAGTACTTGCATACAGCTGGTCAGAAACCACCCATGAAGCAGCAACAAGACAACAGGCCAGAGTACAAAGACTATCAGCTCTGACTTCTCTTACTCATTGACCATTTCATTGTGTTGTGTTACAGATTAGCTAATTGTCTGTATAGTTCCTACACTTAACGATGCTAATTGCACTTCTGGTATATGCCCACCTACACAACGGTTGTTACTGCTGTTTCAAAAAAAATCACATAAAAGCGTCAGTTGAATGCCAGGTATTCTGTTTCTAGTAGGCCCTAAATTATGTGTTAAGTCCTGTCCATGTTGGACTTCTCAAAGTTTAACTTCACACACAAGATCTGTGTAATCAACTTCCCTGTTTGAGGAGTTCCCCTGATGAGTAGGTTTGCTCATTGCCAGACTTACTGCTAGGTTCACAGCCAGGGCTTCTTTAAACACAGCTTTCCATTGTCATTGGCATAACAGCAGCTGTGATGTAAGCCAGTGCCCCTTTTCCACACTGGGGTGAAGTAGTGCATTCTGTATGGTCCCCTTCACAGGAAAAGATGAACCTAGGAGATCTGATGAAGACAGTGGCTGGGAAGTCCTGGATGTGATGGTATGTATGTCCTACCTGTAGGGTAACATGTGGCAGAAGCCAATTGTGACCCTCATATTCAGTTCATGTGGCTCTGCAAGTCTGTTTTAAATGTGTATGCCTTTGTACTAGCAGAGTTACTGCATCCCATTTCAAAAAGGAAAAAAAAAAGAAGACTCAAGGAACTAGAGGTTGGTCATTCTCACCTCTGTGTCCGGCAAGATCATGGAGCAAATCCTGTTGGAAACTCTGCTGAGGCACATGGTAAATAGGAGGTGATGGCTTCACCAAGGGCACGTGATGCCTGACAAATTTGGTGGCCTTCTATGACAGAGTTACAGCACTGGTGGATAAGAGAACAACAGACATCATCTACCTGGACTTGTGCCAAGTGTTTGACAGTCCTGCACGACATCCTGGTCTCTAAATTGGAAAGACATGGATTTGGACCACTCAGTGGATAAGGAGCTGGCTGGATAGACACACTCAAAAGGTTGTGGTCAGCAGCTCAATATCCAAGTGGAAACCAGTGATGAGTGATGTCCCTCAGGGGTCAGTACTGGAACTGGTGCTGTTTAACAACTTTGTCGGTGACATGGACTGTTGGATTGAGTGCACATCGAGCTGTGTGGCATGACTGACACACTGGAGGGAAGGGATGCCATCCAGAGTGACCTGGACAGGCTTCAGAGGTGAGCCTGTGCAAACCTCATGAAGTTCAACCAGCAAGTGCAAGGTCCTGCACCTGGGTCATAGCAAGCACAAGCACAAATACAGGCTGGGTGGAGAATGGATTGAGAGCAGTCCTCAGGGGTGTTTAGGAGTGTTGGTGGATGAAACACTCAACATGAGTCAGTGCTTGCAGCCCAGAAAGCCAACCAGATCCTGGGCTGCATCAAAAGCAGCATAGCTAGCAAGTCAAAGGAGGTGATTCTGCTCCTCTACACTGCTCTGGTGAGACCCCATCTGGAGTATTTTGTCCAGCTTCGGAGTTCTCAGCACAGGAAGGACATGAACCTGTTGGAATGGGTCCAGAGGAGGTCCATAAAGATGATCAGAGGGCTGGAGCACCTCACCTGTGAAGACGGGCTGAGAGAGATGAGGTTGTTCAGCCTGGAGAAGAGAAGGCTCCAGGGGGACCTTATAACAACCTTCCAGTACCTGAATGGGGCCTACAGGAGAGATGGGGAGGGACTCTTTATCAGGGAATGTAGCGATAGGACAAGGGGTAAAGGTTTTAAACTGAAAGAGGGTAGATTTAGATTAGATATGAGGAATGTGAGATGTGGTGAGACAATTTACAGGTTGCTCAGAGAAGTTGTCGATGCTCCCTCCCTGGAAGTGTTCAAGGCCAGGCTGGACAGGGCTTTGAGCAACCTGATCTAGTGGAAGGTGTCCCTGCCCATGGCAGGGGGTTGGAACTATATTATCTTTAAGGTCCTCTCCAACCCAAACCATTCTATGATTCTACGATCTGCAGTAATTGCCACCTAGTCTAAGCAAGCTGATGAAGCTCATCTCCTTCTCTGACCTTATCAGCTGGTCTGACAGAAGACAAGTCCTCTTCACCAAAACTTTTCTTCCCCCTTTGTACTTCTATAAACAACTACTTTCCTATTTATAAACTGAAGTCCTGCACTGCTAAAGAGCCTCATAGACAATTCTGGGTTATATTTTCCTTGGATGTAAGTGTGGTCTCCCTCATGTAGTGTCTCCAGGAAGCTCTTTCATGTGCAATATGTAACACAAAAAAAGATCTTTCTACTCTTACTATTTATTATCAGGATACAGACATTCAAAAAGTATTAAAATATCAGCTTTAAACTGGCCCAGTGATTACCCTATTACTGTAAACCTGCAATGGGGAGCAAGGGACAGAAAGGAAGGAAACCATTAGAAAAAATAATAGAATAACTCAGTATTTCTTTATATAAAGAAAAATGGGTTCAGGCTTGTCATTGTGCCATTTATTAAACACTATCTTACTTTTGTTTTGCTATTTATTTCAAATGCCAAAGAACCTCTGAATTGGCGGTGATGAATGGAAGTTTTCTGGCATGAAGCAGCACTGAGTTCAAAAGGAACAAATGTGATCAGGCCCAGTAAAACACGTTCCCTGTTTCATTGTATGCAGCCTCTCGTGTATTTGTTTAACTTCCCTCTACTCATACAAGACAGAAATGATGAGATGCAAGAGTACCTGGTAGCCTTCTTGCAAAAACATTGCTATTTTGACCCATCTCAGCAACAATAATGTATTCAAAACAGAATCTTTGGCTTGATACAATCCTTGCTTTCAAGGTAGGACAAGGTTGTAATAACAATGCTTAAATCTTGTATGGTGAATTATCCCCAAGCTTGAAAGCACTTTGTAAAAGAAAGGTTCTTAAGATTAGTAAATCTGTTTTTAGACGGGGACAACAAAACAAAAGTGAAACAAGTTTCTCTGGTAAGCAAGTCGGTGTCAGAGCCAGGAATGAAACTTATTGGTATTATAACTTGAGGGATCTTAACCAATGTTAGACTATAAAACTCCTGAAAGACGTATTAAATTTTAATTTCAGCAGGGCTATAAGTTTATGCACTAGCTGAAAAGCGAGGCACTGCTGCAGAAGCATTACCTTGCAGTTTGCACTAGGGAACAACTGGTTAAAAGAGTTCTTTGGTGAGTCTTTATGTTGAGTAACAGCAGACTTGTTAAAGCTTACCTGTTCCTAAATCTCAGCAAACTAATAAATAGGTGTTCTGGAGTAGTTTGGCCATGATCTGATGGGCATGGGCTGCCCTCAGGCAGAACAGGCAGTCAGAAGGCTCTTGGCTGCTGCTAAAAATAAAAAATGTTATTGCAAGATATTATCTGTGTTGTTTATGCGTGAAGGCAATGCTATTAGGATAGCAGCCCTAGTCCGAGAAAGTCTTCTGTAAATGTATGGATATTGTGCAATAACACCCCAAATGCATGTGCACGTACTGCATGGTTGGGAAAGGAGATAAAGTATTAGCTTTCACCTGCAAAATGAAGGTGATGGCCTTTTTTATGGGATCGTTATCTGTGCAGTATAGCCCACTGAGAAATGAGAGCTTTTAGTGTGAAATTCAGCATTTCCTAGATAAGGAGCTAATACTGAGAGCCTTCAGCTCTGATAACAGCTTCTTCTTTCTTCCTGAACTGTCTGACATGGACAGTGCTATGTCCCTGACAGTTTCCAACTACAATTAATTGGCAAATGAGAGATAACACCCTCCTTGCCCCCACCTCCAGCTAAAAAATTAGTGGAAAAAATGAGTAACTGGCTTAAGGCTAAGCCTTGTAAGACCTTGGCAAAGGGATGGAGTGACATGGAGTGACATGGTCCTCATGCAAATACACTAAGTGTTGGTCTCCAGGCTCAACAAGTATTTGCTAAAGGACACAGTAATGGATGTAAATGCCTAGAGCAGGCAGCAAGGTGAGAGAGGAGGCGTAGCTATGTGATGGGGACTGACTGCCATGGAAAAAGGGCCCTGGGGGAACTACCTTGGCATACTCTTTCCTACTCCATTTTTTTCCCTCTCCCCACGGATGTGTCAAGCTGATGGCTGTTGGAGATGGAAAGGCTCTGATGTCTCCAAATCTGGACCCTGGTAAAGCAATGTGGCAACTCCTGACAGTTGAGTGCAGGGATCAAACCCCACTGACTGTTGTTTAAACCCTGCCACTGCTATGCCGTCTCATGCATAGCCATGGAGGAAGGCGGCCATACAGCAACCCACAGGCCTGCACAATATTCAAGGCTGAAACTATGTCGTCTGGCCACTTTCTCAGCCCACATTACATCCCATAAGGCTAGTACGATGCCACAGATATATTGCACTTGGCCACCTGATTTTTAATTATGCAGTGTTTGACAAACCCTATCAGAAGTTAGCAAATATGGTTTAGTCCTTCCAGTCCCTCTGTCATAAAACAGGGTGCATAAAATGTGAACTATTTCTTAAAAGGGCCTTTAGAATATTTCTAAATATATTCTTAAATATTTTGGGTATTTCAGAGGAAGATTTAGCTCTGGTCACCTGAAAATCCCTGTCCTCCACCAGCTGTCAGTCTGGTCTCTGATAGCCAAATCATTTCAAATCCTTAAACAGAAGTTAATCAGCTCTTTCAAATCTTATCTCTTTAGTCAGTCTACGGCAACTTGGATATCAAGACTGTGGCAGGCAATTGCTTGTGCACTTTACCATCTTGCTGAGTCTCAGCCTTGACAACTTGCTGTATTACAGGGCAAACAGCTGAATTGCATGTGATGTATGAAAACTTACTGGTTTTGAACTTTCTATACTTTCTATTTTCAGTTTTGGAGAATACCTCCTTGATCTTGAATAAGAACTGGCAGAACAAGCTTCTTTGGGTGGCACGTTATTTCTCCTTCTCACCAAGGAATGACTTTACTGGGGGCAGAGAGGGGCTGAAGAGCACCCAGCTCCCTTTTGGAAGGGGCAGCGGCTGCTGCTGCACCTTGGCCAGAGTCTGCTGATATGATTCTCAGTGCAGACATACAGACACCACCCCGTCCAGCCTGAGGGCCCTTCAGGTTAACAGTCCCTGCCTCGTCAGCATCTCTTCAGTTCAGGCTTTGACATATATACAAAAGGAGGGACCACTAGGAGATGCCCATTTTCCCAAATCCCTGCTTTGACGCAAGGCAGAAAGAATGATTGCAGGCAATTAATGGCTTGATTTGAGCAAGCTGATGGAGAGGAATATCTGCCTCCAGTGACAGCCTGTGCCCTGCTGTTGTCCTGGGTTTGCACAAGCTCTGTGTGTGGTGGCCCGGTAGCAGCCCTGGAGGGAGCAGCTTGGGGTTGAAATGACCCTCGCTAGAAACGAGGGGAAGACACAGAACTCGTCGTTATCTTTTGTCACAGAGGAAGGGGAAAAGCATTTATTTCTGAGGAGCCTGATTTGGCCCCAGCCTGTTCTAACTACAAAGACGGTCTGTCTTTTTTCTTCTTTTTTCTTTTTTTTTTTTCAGTCCTTAGGAAAACTGAGTGACTCTGACCAGAGACACTCTAAAAATATCCAGGCAGATCTCCGGACTGCTCCAGGGAGGCAGTGAGCTCCCTGTAGGAGATGGCAAACCAGGCTCAGATCACAGCAGAACCCAGGTGAGGGCTGCAAAGCACTGCCTCCCACATTGCTTGCAATTTAGAGGTGCTAATCAAAACTTCGGAGCAGTAACTTGTCCTTCAGCTAGGTGGGAGGAGATATAAAGATTAAACAAATTTCTCAGCCCATTGCTTTCATTTAGGCAAGCTTTGATCGTGTGTCTATCTTCCAAAAAGGTCACCTAAAGGAACAGTGACTTGTGGTCATTGTGGCTTTGCCCTGCACTTTTTTTGCCCTTGCCCTGCCCTTGCCACTCTTCTTTTTCTTGCATAAATAGAAGGGATGGGTTTGTCCTTAAATGAACTGAAATGTCAGTTTGTACCTGTATTTCTTGGCCTCTACATCTTTGTATTGATTCATACCAGCTGGCAAATCGATATACTTTCCTAATTACCAGATTTAAATACTATACATGAAACCAGTTTGTAAAGACAATGTTTTCTTGTATTATTATCTCTATTGGGATATTTTTTTTATTTTACTTTCCATAATGTCAGTTCTTCTTTTTAACAGATGTATGTTATTTTATGTTTTATTTTAACAGATTTATGCATGCAGAAAAACACTTGAACATTATCATAAAACCTGGGGAGGCTGGGAGGGAGGGATGAAGGAGAGAGGAATTACAGAATGGTTTGGGTTGGAGGGGACCTTAAAGACCATCCTGTTCCAACCCTCCAGGCATGGACAGGGACACCATGGACACGGGCAGGAAGGACCTTTAGTTTCTGTATGTGTGCCCAACACACATACATTTTCTGCTTTGATTTTTTTTTTTTTCCAATGAGTGATGGAGAAGGTCCTCATTTAAACATTTTGACTGATGTACCAAGTCATAAGCAGTCTGACAGACGTGGCAAGTGGAGTTGTTGCTCTGAGCACAACCCATGTGAACAAACCGCCACAGCAGAATCAGGAGGAAGATGCTGCACTCCCATGTGGTCTCCCAGTGACGCTCCACGTACACTGGTAGGCAGCAAGTTTTGTATTTGAGACCTTAAGCTCTTCTGAAGGAACTTCCTTGGAGTTGTGAGACGGTGAGACACTTGCATCTGCTAACCAGGCTGGGAAGTGAGAACTGTAGAATTCAACTGGTAGCCCTCTGTGATCTGGCAAACATGAGGCTTTCTCTGGAGTGAGTGGAGAAGAGCATGTCTGGGAAGGAATCATGAAAGAAAGTTTTCAATTTGGTGCCTGGTCTCACTTTTCCCATGATTGGAGGGAGCCTGGAGTTTGAGGTGAATGAAGACATGGGAAATGAATCTCACCTTTGTCGTTATGTTTGCAAGAACTTTTGTCTTTGCTCTCTGCCCCAGCCTTCTGCTTGGGAAGGCAAGTCCCAAGTGCTCTAGGGTTGACACATACTTCATCAATGTGCTGAACCTCACCTCTGCCACAAGCAGCTGCACCTGCTGCCAACTGTTGGCATAAGCAAAGTGTGGAGATCATCTATTACTCCAAAACCCAGCACGCTCTGTATCATGGACTCAGGTTTGCTTTGCTTTATGGAGGTTACTTTCTCATGGCTATCCTGACAGTGTGCCCCAGCTTGGCAAACAAGAAATTTGTTGAAGGGAGTAACAATGCATATATATTTAGAAGGAGGGCACTGAGATAGATGGTTCTGACCCAAAGTGACTAATTGCTTCTGATAAAGGACCGGGAGACATTTGCACCAGTGGTTTCTGAAACTGCTGTTCCTGGTGTTGTACTGACAGGTAATGAATGAGGATGCTGCTGAAGAGGGATGTAAACAAAGAAGATGGCAAGTTAAACTTCATCACAAAAACTAGGAGAGAAAGCAGAGAGCACTGCTTCAGAAAGATTAAAGGACAAAAATGTGCAGAGAAGAGAAATTATACTGTCTTGCTTCCAGGATTGCAGTTAAACAAGTGAGAAAGTTCCCAGATACTGTGCCATTAATATGAGGTTCCAAGTGCTCTACAAACATTTTAATTAATAGCTCGCAGAATCGTTGTGAACCAGAAAAGTAGCATCAGCCTTTCATAGCCCACGTGGACAGGAGAATTCAAACTGCTGTTTGTCTCTTTAAAGAGGAGAGAGAGATGATAGACACAAATATTTTTTGTTGTTGTTGGGTTTTTTTGTTCTTTTGTTCGTTTGTTTGCTTGTTTTTTATGTACAAAATCCTGTTTTCCTGAGCACAGGAGAAACAAAATGAGTAAAACCATCCCCTTTCTCCAAAAACCACCCCAGCATTTGACACAAAAGTTCTTAATTTTCTCTTCAGAATGAGCTCTCAGACTCATGCAGGGTGATCCTTCACTTTTTTCCCCAGATTTCTTCTGTTGAACCCTTGCCCTACTCTGCCTCTTGCTCAGTCAAACCACTTCATGCACCTATGTTGTTTCATGCAGTGATATATTTGAGCTGGAACTGTTATGTTTTTATCTTTTTATTTCCACAAGGAATGTAGCTGTTCCTACCAGTAACCTACAAATGTAAAGATGATGAAGGCCTTATACTTCTTATCTGGGTCAATTGGTTTCCTAAATGCACAGATCAGACCTGAAAACTTCTTGGGTTTTGAGTGGCTTGGAGATACACCCCAGAAATCAGGATGCCAGTCCTTGGAAGACCCTTCTTCTTCCTCAGCTCTCCAGCTTTCCATGCTTCATGTTGCAACTGCAGCGACTCCTGGATGCTGCCAGATGTTCTCTGCTTTTCCACATCCCTCCCAGACCACTCTTTTCTACAGGAGCCGTCAGATACGTCTCTCCCAGCCTCTTTCTGTGCTCTCTGTAACCCAACAGGTTCAGAAAACCCAAAGTGGCTCTTACACCTTCCTTTAATCATTAAGTCAGAAGACCAGTCTAAGACAACTGAAATGGAGACCAAGAAGATGCTGACTCCGAGAAGCCTTTGATGTCAGCAAGAAGCTGGCTTTCAACAGGGTTCAGGGATGATGCTTTGCCCCTTCTTTAAGGCAGTCTTGAGCTCAGCCTGACTTTGTACTAGTGAATCACCTGTGTGCTCCCAAAGGGCAATTTAATCTAAATCAAATGTGATGAAAAATTTTCAGGAATGACAAAAACTGTGTATTTCCTAGGGGTGATGTTCTCATCTGAACAACAGAGTCACAGGGGGATGGAATCTTAAAAGAGGGACAAGATGCTACTATGTCTCTCTTCTACCAAATAGTGCTCAGATACTCACCTCACACATGGAAAGGCACTTTAGGGTTCAGGACAGGGGGATAAACCATTGCCTTGCTCAGGACACTGGCATGGCCAGTAAACCACAAATCTTCCCAGCATGTGGGTCTCAGTCTCATCAGTTGTTTGGCTTAGCAGGGCCTGAGGCATACAACCAGTAACCCAAAACAAATGTTTGCTCAAAGGCTGTTCCCAGGCCCCCCCCATATCTCAGACCTACACATTTTGGGAGTACATCTGAGCATCTGTGCAGCCGAATACAAATGAGATGTTAACTAAGTGGCAGTAGGTAGAACTTTTCTCTTGTCTTCTCTTAAGTCCAGGAAGGAGGGATCCCCTTTACCTTGGTGGTACCTTGGCACCTTCTTAATTCGCCTACCCTACCCAGCAGTGAAATGACTGGGATTATACAAGCTCAGCACCTGTGAAAATATGAACCAATTATTTTTAAAAGCCGTCAGTGAGTGCCTTTCAAAGAGCTTTCTGACAGCAGCCATGTTGTTTAGGAAAAGGTTTGTGTGGCATAATAATTATGTCAACTTGTCCCAGCCCTGTAAAGACGTAGCATACAGAAATGGCCTTGAATGTGCTTTAGAAATGCAGCTGGTCGCATTCCCCTTCCCAGCAGCGCTCTCCGGGGATGCTGGAAGGGGAGGGAGATGACAGTGAAGTGCTGGTCCGGGGGTCAAGATGCAATCTGCACTTGGCTGGTGCCAGCAGTGGAGCTACCCACCACGCCGGGAGACACCGTATGATTAAATATGAAATGATCATGGGGCATTTCACTGCTCAGAAGTGTTTATTTGGGTGGAAGAGCATGAGTGTTTCAGAAAAATCCTTTTCAGGCTCTGTCAGGGCTTGCATGGGAATGGGACGTAAGGAAAAAAAAGGCATACCAGGGTTTGCCGGGTAAGAGCTGACAAACAGCACAGGAACAGCGGCAGCACCCCCAGATGTGGGGTGGCAAGCGGCAGAGGGCAGGGCAGGGCTGAGCCCCTGGTGGGTCCCCTTCCACACACAGAGCTGGCAGCATCCCCTGAGCCTGGCTCCTCCGGGTACCGCGCATCCCCCCATCTCCGGGCTGTAGGATTCCCTGCTGTGCAGATTGCCTCCCCAGGATTCCCATCTCCTCCCGGCAGCAGGCAGGCGCAGTTCCCTGTCTCCCAGCCTGGGTTTAGCAGAGGAGCATCAGTTCCAAGGCTGGCTCCAGCAGCTCTCTTGCGAGCCCTAGTGATGGCAGGACCTGCCTGCAGACAGACGGGGCCCCTGAAACACAAGCCTCTTCTAGCACCTGCTAGGAAAAAAGGGAAAATGTTTCATTCCTACGCTAAGTAGATTTTTTTTTCTATCCTCCTCCTCTCTCTCTCTTTCCCTGAGAGGACTGAAATGCCGTCACTGACCTCCATGAAGGTCTGCAGAGAGGAGAGACTTGTATTTTGTTCATCCCCGAGACAGAAAAGAAAGGGGCCAAGACAGAAATAAAAAAGGGAAGGCAGATCTATTTGAAATAAAAAATAAACATTTCTTCCTATGACATCCAAAATCCCAAGAAAATTGCATTCAGGAGATTGTGCACCTGGTAACAGCCGTTTAGTCCCCCCTTCCACTAAGCCATGAAACACGTGCTTTCATCCACGGGGAACAGTTATGTGGAACAAGGATGGGCACCCAACTGCTGTCCTGAACGGGGATGCAGTTCCCAGACAAAAACCTGGCTTTTTACTAGAGCTCAGAGTGGAAACATCCTCATATTTTTGTGAGTTTTATTTATTTCAGAGGCCTTTTCTTCTGCATTTTATTCCAAGTTCACTGTAGGCCTTAGAAATTGGAATGCTGAGTATCGATACACGCACACAAGTAGCCCAGGTAGCTTCTTTCTCAAGCAACGTTTTTATAACCAGTTTTGCTTTACACGCAAGTCTGGTTCAATGGAAAAATCAAACACCCAGCGATTCATACCCAAGTTCATATTCCCAGGCAAATGGTGAGGGGAAAAGCAGAACATGCAACACGCTTCTTAATTCAGAAAATGTCTAATTTACCATCCCTGGACTAAAGCAAAATTACTTTTTAATTTGAAGACTAGAATTAACGACTGACAGGTATTGCTAAGGAGAATATCTGCCCCATACATGCCCCTAGTGAATGTGCCTCTGCCCTACACAGGTCAGGTCAAAAGACAGTTGGTATATCTCTGCAAATCCAGCATCAGTCTCATATTAAGTGAATTGTTGAGAGCTGTCAGGATATCGCTTCTGGAGTTTCTGAACAACTGACATTTACTTCAGGCTTCTTCCCTCCCATCTGATGAAATTAGAATGACTATGATGGGGGGGAACAGAAACCAGACTTAGACAAGGATCTGAAAGTGTACGTATACACACATACAAACACTGATAATTTTTATAGTCATCCTGAGGAGTTATTTAAAATCTTCCTTATTTAGCTTGTTGACATGAAATGGGTAAATTAAAAAAGATAATTTGCACTTGATGGGGCAAGTTCTGGTCTTTTGTAGTATTGTCCACTATATTTATATTTATACCACAATAAAACAAAAAACCCTCACCATTTCTATACTTATATTTACACCATAATAATAAGGAAGATGAGAATTTTGGAACAAAGTGTATCCTGAATACAATAAAAAAAAAAACCCTCTCAGTCTTCTTTAAATAAATAGACATTTTCCATCTGGTTAGTACTTGGTCTGAAAATACAGTTTTTTTTCATGAACAACTTCCAGAATTGATAAGTCTGAAAGTTCAGAGTTTCCTCCTTGTTCTCAGCCAGCTTCTTTTTTTATTGATAGTGTCTGGGCAACTGTAGGAATAGAGCAACAAATCTGTTCTTTCTGGATTTCTAATTGCTGCAGTCTTCTAAAAATCTGTCTGGCAAGGGTACTCGATTTATCTTCAGGAGAGAAATTTAAGTAGTTTGGAGACAAAACAGTTGAACACAGGCCTCATTTTTCTTTTAGCACAGGCAGCAAGAGGTTTCCCACTGATTTAAAAACAAGGAAAGCTGGATCTGTGTAGACCTCTGAGCATGCTTCATCTAGGCTTAGGCACAAGCATCCAAGCAGACAACTCATCATTCCTGAAAAAATTACCTGGTTTACTCCAAACTGACTGTGAAAAGGAAAACAAAGGGAAAAAAATGTCAACTTCACCCTATGTCAAGATAATCCTTTTTATCACCTTACCTTACCCTGTGATAATCCAGCTTATGGTTCAAACCACTCATCTGGGATGCTCAAAATAATTTAGAAACATTCATTTTATCTCCCAAAACCTGTATATGGGGAGCATAAAATAACAAGTAGGGTAAAGGAGGAATGTGGGGCACTGCCTGGTCTTGGTTCCCAGATACTCTTTCCAAATAATCATCCTCTGCCTGTAGAAGGGCAGACTCCTTCAGCTCATGTGAATTGCCTTCAGCCCACAGTATCCTAGCTAAACATCACCTCAGGTCCTCATTTGTATCTCCCACTGTCCGCAATTAAAAGGAAGGCGAAGCAGTCCAGATGGTTCTGAGTGAGGGCTGTTTTAATCCTGCCTTGTTGCACAGTGATTACAGAGTGCGCAACAGCTTCCAGGGCTGAATCAGGCCTCTGGTCAACGCTTGGAGAAGTGGCTGCTCCCCTGGTGGCCCAGTCTGTGTGACCATGGAGAAAAAGATTTGTGTGTCCTTCTTAAAACACAGTCTGGGTTTTTTTTTAGGGTTTTTTTAGGTTTAGGGTTATTTTAAGATGAGAAAATGAAAGTGATGAAACTTATTCTCAAGAAACCGCTTTTATCTTGCTCTGGTTAAAATGTTTTTGTGAAATGATACATAACAGGACTAAAAATCCTCACACGATAGTCGGTGGCATTCAAAGTTCGACCAAAGACTTTGACATATAAGTAATAATATGAACCATATTTATCATCTGATACAGCACTTTTTGCTTTCCACATACTCTCGTAACATCAACTCATTAATCTTCATAACAACCAACAAAGTGTTTTGCAGCTTTTCAAAAGAACACTAAATATTCAAGGTGCTGTGGCAAAATCTGCAGATATACCATAAATAAAAAACCTGTATGTACAAGTGCAAATATACACTTTCATATGTATACAGAGAAGAGAGAGTCTGATGAGGAGGAAGGAACAACATTTAGCAACTTGTAAGTCTCCTACCGAGACGCGTAGGGCAGTGCCGAACAACCTGGTGGCTGATTTGAAGAGGAGAGGTACAAGTCCATGTCCTACCTTTCTTGCTGCGAGCCAAACCTAGAAACTGCTGTCAAATAACAATAAAGTGGCCATTTGGAGGTAATATGAAGATCTGTCAGAAAACTACCCTGCAGTTTTAGTATAGTTTTTGGCTCTGTTCCTCTTGTGGGATTTACAGTTTTGCTAAATTAAAGTCTGACACAGACACTTTGGTATATTAAGTCACAGTTTATTATAAAAATCCCATTGCCTCTTTAGAAAGATGAAATATTGTCTCAGCTACACCTGTTATCATCCATTATTTTGGCTATTGGTTAGCATAAGGTTTTATGTGCTTAGGATAAGCTGTGTCACAAACTTCCAGCGTGCTTTGCTACGCAGCTTTAGTCCTGGAAAAACTTTTCAAGATCTCATATTTCACCTAGCAGGTTGCAGAGGGGTTGTTGGATTGCTACCCCAGAGCTTGGTATTTCAGAGTCCTGCATTTTTCTTACTTTCCCTTCTGAGCCAGGTTTTCTCTAGCAGCCAGATGGCTGCTAGAAAACAGGAAGGCCTGTAGGTGGTCTTTATGATGAATATTTTAGTAGATTGGTACAGCTGCTTATTCAATGGTCAAATAGAGATTATGTCAGCCTACAGAAAACACGCAATTAACTAATAAACGGTGAATATAAATGTAACTATGCATTTTAAAAATGTCATCATTTTGATCTGATGTTTATAAGTGGGAACAAGAGCAAAGGATTTTATAACACATATCTTTTTAAAGATGATTAGTTATGGTCTTTTATAGCTTCAGTCAGGAAATAGACTGAACCAAGCTGGTCTTCTGAAGTCATATTTATAAATTAATTGCTAATATTCACCAAGCTGTGAACTGCTTTGAAATGTGAGAAGTACTGCATTAATCCACTGACAGAACCAGCAAGAGAAGGATTCTTTTACAAGTAAGTGTTCACAACATTATGTGAAGGTTGCAAATGAGTTTTGTACCCCTCCCTAGCACAGGTAGTCCCTCTTCGAGCATCTAACAGCTGGCTAAATCGGATCCATGGCCAGCTGCTCTGTCCCGTAAGTGGGCAAGGCAACACAGAAGAATACTGCAGTGGTACAAGGACTGCGGTAGTGCAAAATGAAACAGATGGGATACGATCTTTTCACCTCACTGGAAGATTCAAGATAAAAGCAAAACAAGAAACTATACCAAGTTGCTCTTTGGAGCTCTAAATGAATCTTATTCTGCCAGATTGTAAAACATAGAGCCTATACTCCTATAATATACCTACATACCTATGTTGCTTGTTTTTGTTTTTGTTTTTTTTTTTGAAGTAAGAATTTTGGAATGGATGATCTTAATCTACATGATTAAGACTAATGGATATGTAATTTGTTTATATAAAGAAGATATTTTTAATTTAGGACAATACACATTTCCAATAATTTTAAAAGAATATTTACAAAGGTAATTTCATGGGGGTGGGAAAAAAAAAGTACAATTAATATTTGTACTGAAAAAAGACCCAGGTGTAGCAAAGCCTAGAAAAAGACAGACAACGCACACAAACCCCATTATGGCCATCTTTACCATGAAATAACTATATAGTTATGGTCAATGAACACCACTGTTGATGAGTCTCAATTAGAATTGATTGTTAAAGAGCTGTTTTTGAGGCATTTGACTTCCTGGTAGAATTAATACTGAGGTTGCTTCCTATATACAGTTTCATACCTTCGGTGTCTTTAGACCACAATTAAGATTAGACTGCAGTTAATTTTAACCCTAACTGTTAATCAATTGCTGTGCCATCTGAGGAGTGTAGCTAAACAGGAGTCTCAAATATGTGAGCAGTTTTAAGTAGAACAGTCTCACTGAAGCCAGGGAAAGCTGTTTCTCACACCTTTTCTCACAACTGCTGCACAGTGGTTTCTTTTTTCCTTACTTAAATTGTTATCACGGAAGCGGCACCCCCATTGCTGATGGGCACAGCTTTGGCCAGCAGTGAGTCTGTCTTGAGGCTGGCTGGAGTTGACTTTGTCTGACATGGGGACAAGCCCCAGGTTTCAACCCACATTTTGCCATGTAAATCCAACACACAGGAAACAGTTTGGAAACACCAGCTTAGATTGTCCTTCAACTGCCTACTCAGTCTTCCTGAATAAAAGGTTATCTATCTAGTGGGCATTTGGGAGATCTCTAGGTTTTCAGTCTGGACACATGCACATGTGCTAGAATTGAGATTTGAGATGCTTCTTCAGGTGGAGTGTGTACAGACTTCATGTGAACAAGAACTGATAGAAAGGAAGAAGTCAAGTGGCACTCTATGCAGGCTGAAAGCTTGGAAGATTTATACTTGTGAAGATGACTCACCACACAAAATTTTGGCAAGGGATTCCTGTTATTTTTCACATATACACATGCCTCTTTCCTGCTCTGAAAGAATAAATTGTGTGGTGTTAAGATACTGCTCTGCTGTGTCATTGCGCTGACATATGGTCTAAATCCCCAACAAAGTTGCCCACTGAACTTAGAGCTGGATAAGCCCCTGAGAAGTTTGGGACTTCTCAGGATAACAGTCCATGCGTACCACAAGCCAGCAGACACAGTTTTAGATATATCCTCTACAGTCCCTGGAGAACACGCACAGTCATACCCAAAAGATGAGCGTAGAGGCAGCCCTCAGCCCTTTCTGAGGCAGCCACACGGAGACAGAGCAGTCCTTGGTTACGCCTGCACTGGGATCAAATCTTGTGGAGAATAAACTTAGCCACTGATACCACACATGTCCTGGCATGGCCGGGTTATGGCAGCGTGCTTAAGAATCCACTGAATCAGAGCCCTAGGGTGGATGCTGTATGAACTGGAAATATCAATTGAACATGACAGCATGGCTCACACTCAGAAACCCATTTTATTTTTTAGCAATGACTGTTTCAGTTCAAATTTGCAAACTGTCAGCTTTACTGTAGAAGTCCTTTTCTTGGATGTTCTTTAGCTTATCATTTTCCGTGACATGTGTTGCACTGTAATAGTAAAAGCGTTATCCTGAGAACAGCGTTCTGTGGGTGCTCTCCTGCAAAGTGAGTTTTCCTCAACCTCAGTTCTGCTGTCACTTAGCAACCAAGAGGATAACCAGCAAAATTCTAAATATTATCTTGTCAGGGAGATCAAAACACAAAATGTATACTGAAATTGTTGGGGGAACTACCTCATCTTTTTTTTTTTTGCCCTTGCTTCAGCACCTCTCAGTGGCTGATGCATAAAAAATTGCTAGTCATAGTGATTATATACTGCAGTCTAAGGATCTGGAAGACAGTTCCAGGGATGGATGCCTTTTAAAACTCTTTCAGTCAAAAATGATCCAAGGAGATATGGAGGTGGATCTGCTGAAGACAGAGTTATCACTCAGCATAATATCACTAGTGATATCCATTACCTCCAGATGTTGCAGTGTGATCAAAGGTTTTGTTCACAGACGTCAGTGAAACTTCACCTACTGGAAGGGTTATCTAGAGAACACAGCAAGATTAGGTCGATGCAAGAGTTTTAGAGAAGCAAGATACAACTGTAGATTGGGAATGCGGACAAAGAGTTGGAAGAATTGGGTGCCACCGCCTTAACCCATCGTTGTTACCTCGTGATTTGACTTCCTGGGTCACTCAGGCCCCAGAGTATCAAATAGTGATTCTGTTTTACATCCATGTCTGAGTTAAAAAATATCTTTGTAGAGAGGCATAGTGGCACAGAATATGCATTTAAAGGGTGATGGTTATTTGAACACATTGTAAAAAAAGGGTTTCAGTGATCAATTATCCATTAAAACATGTTATTTTATTTCCAATCTTAATTTGCCTGGCTTTAAAAGAGACTGTATTCTGCCCTTTTTTATTACATTAAATAATCTTTATAGTGGTCATCTTTTCCTCATGGAAGCATTTATACTCTGTCATCAAATCATCTTCTTACCTTCCTGTTTATTAAGCTTTGCTATTGACCTTCTTTAATCTCCCTCCCTAGTGCTGTCTCCAACCTTTCCTTAGACCATTCTGGAACCATTGCTTCTTAGAAACTAGAGAAAATGAATAAAAAAATATCTCAAACTGTACGGTTGGTGGAACCCATCATTCTCCAAGTGCAAACTTTAGCACTGGGCTCAGTAACCTAGCACTGAGCTCCTCATGCAAAGATAATATATTGTCTTCCTTTTCCTGACTAGCATTTCCTTTCCACAGTTGGGTACAAGGCTGAGTCTGTTTAGTTATTTATTGCAAAAAGAGTCAGTGTCATCTGGTTACCCTCAGGGAAGGAGGAGCTGCCTTTTTTTTAAAACACAGTTCTTTATTATGAAAGTGCATCTTAGTCACTGTGATGAACCTTAATGTAGCCTGTGTTAAATGACACATTGCAAGAGTCCATCTTGCATGTGTTCTAGGTCACACTGTATAATTCATCTTCCCTTAGACAAACTTAACTGGTTTTGAGTTATTCTGTACCTTTACTGCTTCCTGTTTTGTCATTTCTTCTGGCTAATAACAGGCAATCATAGACTACAAGGTTAGAATGGACTTCAGTAGGTCATCTGATCCATCTTGCTGAACACAGGCCACTAATGTCTCAGAAAAGTCTCAGTCAGGTGAGGTTCAGAGGCTGTATGAGCGAAGTCACTCCAGTCTCACAGCTAGTAGCTCACAAGGGCAGGGGAAGGTATGACCAGCATTTCCATCTGCCCATCTTGAATTCTTGGTGTGAGTGATCATGTAGATGCTTACAGATGGATCACTTGGAGGTGCTCTTCAGTTATGGTCCCCCGCAAGGTCCCAGCTCATGCTTTTGAAGCTGGAGGTCTTTGGTGACCTAACAGCAACAAAGTTGTCCCCTGGCACTCTACTGGGATGGCTGGCAGAAATTAAGACAAACAAACAGCTCCCTCAAGATGTGGCTCCTGGATTTCAGAAACTAGTGGCCCAAGTAGACAGGGCTTTCCACGAGAGGAGACCATTAAAAAGTGGCAGCAGCTGCTATCGTGGAAGACTATGTTGGTATCAGAGCAGAGGACTGTGTAGGGGCATTGCAGCCTTAGGCCATACAACTGAAGTTGATGATCTTAATGTTTCCTGCTAAAATCCACGTGGCTAAGCTTAACTGGATCTGATAGAGTTGTTTCTTATTAAATGGAGAGAAAATCATCAGGAAAAAACATTTAGGAGTGTGTATGTAGTTCAGAATATCATGAAAGTAAATGAAGAAAAAGCAAAAGAAGACATTTCTCCCCAGTTTTAGTTCCATTAATAGCAGATATGCTGCCTTCAGAGGCCCTGAGGCCTCTCTGAAGGAAACATTACTGTACCCTTCTGACAAAAGTCGGAGAGATAAGGTGACTTGAGGAATGTCACGCAATCATCATTAAGTATGCGAGTTGTAAAAAACCCCACAGGCGTTTGACTTTCATTTCTATGTATTGCTTGATAGATAACTCCTCTGTTTATCCAGAAAATACATAGGGCTGCTGTCACTGACAAATGGTTTACTTTAGCTCCCATTTGTATCCATGTGAATGATAAAATTAATTTGTAGGCAAGAACTCCCAGGACAAAGTCATTTCACGTAGAAAATGATGTTATGGAGGAAAACAGACTTCCAGTATGTTTTCCTGATCACTTGCTACAAAAGACCAGTCTGATCACTTATTCTTTACTTATTTTCTTATTTTCTACAGACTATCTATGAGGTTTTTAGACCCCTAATCAGGAAAGAAGACAATGCTGACAAATTTCCAGGATATCTGTATAAAATGCTGATGGATTATCGTAAGTTTATATACACCACATGTTAGCCTGGACTTTTCCTGGGATGCAGTTGGTATAAAAGGGACATCCAGCATTAAGCAATATCTGAAGCCTCCCAATTGCACACCTCTTTGGTTTCATCCAATCTTCTCACTTTTTATTCCGTGTTTTCAGAAGCACCGGGCCTAATCTGATTTCTCTTCCTTCTGTTTTGGAGTTTTCTTATGCAATGGGTTAACCAGACATCTTGAATCACTCCCACTCCTCAGCTGGACAGGGGGAGAAAAATACAACGAAAGAGAGAAATTCCCATCACGGGGAAAACAGATTTGACAGGGAAATTAATTTAATTTATCACCCATCAAATTAGAGCAGGATAGTGAGATAAAATCAAACCTCTCCCTTCTTCCCAGCCTCAGCTTCACTCCCGATTTCTCTACCTGCTCCTGCTGAGCAGTGCAGGGGGATGGAGAATAGGGGTTGTGGCCAGTTCATCACACATTGTCTCTGCTGCTCCTTCCTCCTCACACTCTTCCCCTGCTCCAGCGTGGGCTTCCCATAGGGTCACAACCTCCTTTAGGCATCCACCTGCTCCCACGTGGGGTCTTCCACTGACTGCAGGTGGGCTGCAGGAGAATCTCTGCTCCAGTGCCTGGAGCACCACCTCCAGCTCCTTCTTCACTGACTTTGGTGTCTGCAGGTTTTTTTCTCTCTCATATTCTCAGTCTTCTCCTCTGGCTGCTGTTGTGCAGTGGTTTTTTTTCCCCTTCTTAAATACGTTATCCCAGAGGTGCTACCACCATCACTGATGGGTTTGGCCTTGACCAGCGGCAGGTCCATCTTGGAGCCAGCTGGCATTGGCTTTATTGGACATGGGGGAAGCTTCTAGCAGCTTCTCACAGAAGCCACCCACCACAACACACCAGCAGACCCAATCACAACATTATAAACTAGCAATAGATCTATTTCAAGCCTTTGGCCACTTCTGTCTTCCCACCATTTACTGAGTCTGAAGGGCTTATATTCTTTGTGTGAAACTTTATCTCTTCATGCTCTTCATAGATCTCCAGAGCTCCTGGGACCTTCATAGCTCCATAGATCCTGGAAGACTGTGATTATCCTACAGGTGCTAAATACTTACATTATCACATAAGAGCCAACTCCATTAACCTGTACTCATATAAAACCCTCTCCTACTGATGGCTTAAAGTGACCCTTACAGCGAAAAAAGAGAATAAAATTCTGTGGCTGCTGTCCTTTCCACAGCATGACAAATGCACAGTGGAAGAGTAACGTAGGAGCAGATATCAATAATATTCCAGATAAAGGGCACAGCAAGTGGCGAGGGGTCCACGTGCAGGGATGATCCTTATTCCTGTTGTTTGTATGTCAGCTGCACTTTCCCCAGGGTGACACATATTCCCATGAGACAGTGCTCCCTAAACCTGGTGGGAGGCCAAACCTTCCCTCCTGAGATGATAATTTGATGTCTTTGTCTTCCCCTGCAGTCTGTCAACCTGTAGTACTTGCAATGCTGAAAGCCAGGGTGGGAATTTTAATGCTCCCTGTATATACATTTATGAACTATGAAAGAAATTAAAATTGGCATTTCTGTGCCATTGGCTGGGGGCCATAAGTTGGCTGAATGGTATTCTCATTTATAACAGCATCGGTGAAAGGAGCCAATATGAAAGCTCATGATCTGTTTCTGTCCCCTTTTGATGATGGTTGAACAACAAAGAAAGAGCAACTGATATTCTCACATTAAACATTTTGTTCAATATTTAACATCAAGGCCTAAATTTTTAACACGGTGCAGAAAGCTTCAGCTGTGTGCCTCCCATGAAAGCTAACAGGAGGCGTGGAGCTAAATCCCACCACAGCACATTTAATATTTATCCCTAAAGGCTTCTGCTGCTGCTGAAGAGATTTGAGCACATTGCACTTGCTGAGACTTTCGGAGGCACTCCAATATCACCTAGCTAATTATGCTGTTTGCAAAGAGCATATTAACTTTCTGCTTTGCAGTACATACAGGGGAAAAAAAGCCAAACAGTTGTGCCCAGCTGCAGGCAACAAAAGAAATTTGTAAGATTTAAAGGGAAATCAGAGGTTTAGTTAAACAATCCAGTCTAAATAGTTTAATATACTAATCCAACAGGACTAGATAAAAGGTAAAAGGAGAACAAATAGAGCCTGTATATTTAGTGTCCTGTATTTATAGATTTTGTCTGGAAAACATGTTTCTATTTGTGTTATCCTTTATTTAAGCTCCTCTTTGTGTCTGTGCAACTTCAGTGCTCAAATTTTCATGAAACCTCTGAAGAGGCAATGGCACATACTTCTTCTATGCTAGATCATTTGGGTCATTTTTCCAACATGCTCCTCGGTACCCACTCTTGTCTGGGGAAAGCTTTGCCAGTTTTATATTCAACACCGTGTACTTTTCTCTCCACACTTCCTGAACGGTGCAATTCACTTGGGGGAGGAAAATCTATACCCATTGCCATCCTACAGACTGCTGGGATAGAGAGGAAGAAGACTGGTGCCCTCCATGATGGTTCTCCAGCCTGTGATGCAGTGTTGGGCATGGACTATTAGTTTGAGGATGCAGAGAAGCACAGAGCAAGTAGTCTTTAAGTGGGAGGTTAGATGAGGAAGTTTGCCATTGTACTGGTAGGAAGTCTGTGGGTTCTCCCACTTTTTCTTTTGGCATAGAGGCACACTGAGAAGTGTGGCTGTAACACTTCATGCTTCCCGTCTCGTCCTTTTCTTCACAAAACTGCTGAGTGAATCCCATCATGGTGATGAGATACTTACCTGGGAACACTTCAGGTGTAAGCTCATAGTATGGGCTGTTTATGAGTCTGGTCTTGAAGCTGGATTCAGCAGTGCAAGCACAGCCAATTTTCCTTATATTGTGAAAGACCCCATGCAAAGCCTTGCCTAGCTTTTCTCTCCTTGGAAGTAATTCATCAGAGTTACCTTGATTCAAACAGTTCTTGGCCTGTGCTGTTGAGACCAGTCCCAGAACTAATCAGATGGCATTTGCAAATTCTTGAAGAAACCTTTATAGGGTTACAGCTGATTAATGAGATGTATTATTTAAAACATTATATGGACTATTATCTAGTAACTAGCTGAGCTAGTAATCGATCAGTTAAGAGATTTCAGGAGTTAAAAATTTCCATAATCTGATTAGGGTTATCTGTGGTTTGTTAAATGATGATTAATGGAAACTCTGAGACTGAGTTTATAATTAAGAATTTTCAGTATAACAATATAAATGCAATAAACACTAAGGCATGTGAGAAAGTGAGAGAGGGCATTTAGTGGGCTTACTTACTACATAGTATATAAAGAGCATACTTCAGAGCATAGTTACTGTTTTATCATTATGCTTATAATGTTTTAATATATATGAGGAAATGAAAATATGATTCCTCTGTGACCCTAAAAAGTTAGTAATTCTACATGCAAGGAAAAGCTTTCCAAAAATGTATTAGTAAATTCTCCTGTTGAAGTTTCCAATCCACAATGATGGAGAAATACTATAATTGTAATCCCAGACACCATGTGTTTTTCCCACAGAAAAGTCTGTGGGGTTTGACCCCAGTACAGGGTGGGAATAGGAGAGCTGATCTTGCATGTTCCAGAAGATTTCTGTCCTCCTCCCTGACTTACTCTATCCACAGGCTGGTTATGCCTCTGTGCCAGGTCAACCTCTTCTTCATCTTTAGGTGGAGCCAAGAGACCACTAAGACATACCACTAATCTTGCAGTCTGATGCTGTTATGTACAGAATCTGATAAAATAATAATATCATTATCTTCAGTGACAATGCTTGCAGCAACGATTCAAGAGGGGTATGAGCTGTAGTCTGCTGCTATGGTAGAGACATGATATGGTATCTATCAAATAACGAATAAAAAGCAGTGGAAATCAGATTATACCTCTCCAGCTGCAATTTTTAATCACTGCTCACAATTATGCAATGCACTTTATTTCATTTTGCATATGGTCTTCCTTATATGCTCCCCTTAGCAATTGGCAGTATGAATATGTGTTAATTTTGGCTGAGGTATAGTAAATTTTCTTCGTGGTAGCTAGTGTGGGGCTATGTTTTGGATTTGTGCTGGAAGCGGTGTTGATAACGCAGAGATGTTTCCATTATTGCTAAGCAGTACTTACACAGCGTCAAGGCCTTTTCTGCTCCTCACACCATCCCACCAGAGAGGAGGCTGGGATTGCACAAGAAGCTGGGAGGAGACACAGATGGAACAGATGATCCCAACTGACCAAAGGGATATCCCGTACCATATGACATCATGCTTGGTATATAAAGCTAGGGAAGAAGAAGGAAGGGTGGGATGTTCAGAGCAAGGTTGTTTGTATTCCCAAGTAACCACTGCACGTGATGCAGCCTTGTTTTCCTGGAGATGTCTGAACACCTGCCTGCTGATGGGAAGTGGCGAATGAATTCCTTATTTTACTTTGCTTGTGTTTGTAGTTTTTGCTTTACTTACTACCCTGTCTTTATCTCAACCCACGAGTTTTCTCACTTTTACTCTTCTGATTCTCTCCTCCACCCCACTGGGGGGAAAATGAGCGAGCGTCTGAGTGGTGCTTCTTTGCTGGCTGGGGTTAAAGTGTAACAGAATCAGAACAGTATAGAGCCCTATATATCCTACTGTGTTAGAGTTTTACCAAGCATTTGCAGATGCATTTGTGATCTGTGAGAACTCTGCTTTTTTTTGGGACAGCACAATGAACAGTAGTCCCGTGAAACCTTTCAGGAACCTGCATGAAGGCAGCAAAGGGTGTGCTGCTGCGGAGGAGAGGATGGCTGGAGCTGCAACACTTTTATGGGTGAAGCTGCCAAACTTTCATTGTTCTGCAGTTGCCTCCCTGCATTGAACAATGGCTGAGGAATTACAATGGCAGTGAAAGAAAAACAAACCACACACAGGCTGCCTCTGAAAAAATGTATGTGTGAAACTGGAGAGCAAAATCCCCTCCTAAGCCCATTACTAAATTATTTATCTGAATTTTAATTGCTGTGGTTGGATCGAGTCTCTTGGCTCAGTCATGTGCATTGAAAGCAGCTCTCTGAACCCCCTCAAAAGTGTTCTAAGGAAGTAGTCATGTTACATTGCAATTCCTCCTCTACTCCTGCCTTGCTCTGCACAGGAAATAAGTTGTTGTGCTCCTTTCTGGCATGCAGCATTTCACAGAAGTGGAACATCACTATCAAGTGGAAAAATGTATTCTTTTTGGTGCCACTGGTCACAAAAATGACCATACAAAGTGAGATTCCTTCTGATCTCATGAAGTTGGAACTGAAAGTAACTTTAAAAGATGTTACATGCAACTAAAATATTCTTTTTCTCAATTAATTATCATTTATTACTTTCACCTAATATCAACCACATAACCAATCAGACACCCTTGAGAATAAAGTCAAAATTTCCTCCACAACTTGAAAAGTTGTTATCTGTCTGAGGAAGTGTTCTGAAACAAAGTAGAAAGTTAGATGGGTGGTTACTCTTAAACCAAGTTTTAATTCACAAGGTAGTGAGTTCTACAAAGCAGGTGCAATACCCATATAAGATAGGTAAGCCATCAAACACAAGGGAGGAAGCAGCCCTGACGTGCAATGAAGGGATCAAAAGTAGATCATTCAGAGCTGGCAGCAAAGATTAGGAAAACCTCTAGTTGTGATATCTTCTCTTGAGGTTGCTGATTGGAGATGTGGAAAATTATATTAGGGAGGGAATGAACAATTCAACCCTTAAGGGAATAAGAAAACTGTAAATTTTAAAGCTAATTTAGTCACAGGCCTGGTGAAAGCGCATGGCCTGGGCTCTGTAACTATCTCATAAGATTCACTGTCCATTTTAAACCCAGTTCATTTATTTTTATTTGTTTTACATCAGCTGTTAACAATAAATTATCATAACTTTCATCTACAGCAATAAAAGTATTAGTCCTGCAATCACCTGCTGGAATTTTTATCTAATTTTAACTTTTTTTTTTTTTCACTGATGTTATTTACAATGCCTACAATAACCTGTTGTTACTGCTACCAAGTATAAATACTTTACGGTACTTATCTGTCTGTCTGTGTTTCACTGGGGAAAAAATCACAAAAATACTGGTCTGGAAGAACCTTGGTACTAAAATAGGAGCAAATGTATCCCGACTGTCCCTGGCAGGTAGCACCACAGGAGCAAGCAGAGAATGTGGGCAAAGCTGTGATGGATATAATGGCAGAAGATAAGCTGTTGCTCAAGTGAGGGGTTAAACTTTGACCATCACATGGGAAACATTTTTTGCCCAAACAGGACTCAAAAACACTATGGAAGGAGGGTCCATGGCCTTCTGCAGGTATCTTCTTCCTATGCTTCACTACTTATGTTGTGGAAGGGTTTTCCTCAGCTTTAACCAGGTTACCCATGCTGGAAATTAAACTCAGGATTTCATGTGGGAGCATGTGGAAAATGGAATTAAGAGCACTGTTAGCAAACAGCTGATTGCAATTCCTTTTAGTATGAACTCATCTGCTCTTGTTCCTTCCCACTCCTTCCTTTTTTTTCTCCACTTCTGTTCCTTCAGCACTTCTTGTATTTTCAGGGCTTAATACAGTAATTCCTTAAAAATACTCTCAGAGGCCATATTTTACAGAGTTTTTGTTTCTCTCCTCTTGAGTCTCACTGGCATCCCTGAGCTCAGTTCTGTAACTGATGCTTCAGTAACGTGAAGACTAGAAGAGTGCTGATGTCCCACAGCTTACACACATCACACCTGTTCATTCCTCACGGAAGGAAATTTTTCTTTTTGGACAGCAACAGCAATCACTGCACAGATGTGGCTTCCAAAGTCTATTTTTTCTATGTTATCGCTAAGCCCGTTGATCTTCATGTTGTATTTGCGTATTTTCTTTCTCCTTCAGAAATGTAATGTGACACTTCTGTTTACTGAACTTCAGCTAACGTATAAAAAATCACGCATACTCTGTCCTTCATGTAAAGTGCGTGCCATTACATCAGCCAAGCTGTTAATGAGAATCCTGATTAGGACAGGGCAGAAGAGACCCTTTTAAACCTCCACATGAAATGCTGTTTCTGCATTATAACCAGCTAATGGTGTGGAACTTTACAAGCCAGTTATCAACTGATTGTTCAGCCACTTTAAGCTGAATTAGAGACGATATTCCATTTGTTTATGAGAACATCATGTGAGAAAATTTCAAATAACTTTCTAATTTTCACATACTACACTTAAGTGTGCTCTTCTTAGGAGCTAATTCAGCTGACCATCTACATAGCTGGTGTAACAGTAAGTCCTTTGCTAACTCCAGCACTTAGCCTGCTCCAGTTGCTTGCAATGGACATCTGGCAGGTTCATTTCCCATGGCAATGCAAAAACTTTTCCTCTTTTTTCTTAAAAACTTTTTATTTCTTATCGTTCTTCAGCTTATGTAAAATCATTTAGCTCAGTAATTATATTCATTTTGTATGTGCTTTTTTGCATTTGAGGTGTCATTAGCCAAGTAGATCTAGTGAATTGCTTCCAAAGTTTAATCTCATAAATTTCACTTTGCATAAAATATGAATTTACATTAGATTTTCCAAGGTGTGCATCTTCCGGGTAAAACTACCATTTCTTTGTGTATTATGAGCAGACACACATCTGTATGTGATGTCTGAGGGGAGGTTCTAATATGATGTTGCATAAGGCATTGCCTTCATAAATTAATGAGAGGAAAACTTAATCTCGTTCATCTGAAGATGCAGCAATGTCAATCGCAGTTATCTTGATTAGATGGCAAGAAGCATAATTGCTGTTCAAGTGAAATGTCTTCACTGATTGCTGACTATGTAATTGTGAGGGCTTGATAAAACACCCTGGCAACATGGACATTAACGCTGTGCAGCTTTTCCGGGATTTTAAAGGAGGTATAGTTATATGGTTAGTAAATAGTGGTATTGAAGCAAGGTATTCAGTTCTTTGTCGTGCTGCACTTCTAGGTGCTTATACAAGGTGATTGACATGCTATTAAAAGACAAATTTGTAAATTCCACTCTGTGTGGGCTGAGGAAGCCACATTAATTGCTTTGGAAGGATTGGACCTTGGGCTTTTCCTCTTTGCATAGGTCAAAACTGATACTTTAAAAGGTCAGAGGGAGGTTTCCATGGGTCAGAGCTGTAGAATAAGTATTTGAGGCTGATTCTGTGAGTAAGGCAACATCTCAGGCCTCAGGTCAGTTATGACTTTTAACACATTCTCTGTGATCTTTCTCAAATTAGTCTTTTCATACATTATCACTCCTCAAGTAATACAGATATAACACTTCTTCAGTAGTCTTCTGCTTACAGTAAAGCTGCAGCATGGCCTCAGAAAGGCAAAAGTTAAACAAGACTAATAACATTTTGGGGTTCATATACTGCTGTTAATGAAGAAAATCCTCTGGCTTTGCAGGCTGAAGTCTGCCTCTAACATACCTGTACAGGTTATTTCCCTTGCTGAGGGTTTGACAGACACCACAAACTAAAATCTTTCCATCCCTAGGGGTGACCTGATTAACTTTACTTTGAGAAGCAGGATATTTTTAAACCTCATTTTATACCGCTTCTTGTCAGTGGTGACAATTCATTATGATAATGAAGGATAATAGCAAGGAAGTTTTTTCCAGCAGCCACGAGAGATCATCTTTAGTTCTCTATATACTATACTTACAAAAAACCTGAATTCTGCTTGAATGATAGACATCATATTAATAAAAATGATAAAAGGGGAGTTTATGAAGAGAAGTACATTAATAACAGATTGAATATTAGCTAGAAAATTAAACAAATGATTTGCTTGGTGAAAAGCAAAGTGGGAAGATGATGATGCATCAAGCTTTGAAAAACAAAAGCATAGTAGGATTTTATCATTACATTTTATTGAGGCCATTAAAGAGCGAGGGGAGGTAGAATGACATTGTAAGATCTTGTGTATGGACACTAAGTATTGAAATATCAACCCAGCTCTCTCTGCAAAGGATGGAGCCAGACCTATGACCTTGCAGTTCTCCTTGAATGGAAGAGCTGACCTCCTCTCCAGGATTCCAGGCATTACCAGAAACTTTGTATGACACCCACTGCCCTCAAATGCCAGGAGGGAGGTACCTGTGGAGGGATTTATCTTGCTTAGTTTTAGGTGTTTATAATAAAGACTCCAATACGGGACCACGGGATCCCTTTATAATCTTTGGAGATCTGTTCAGTAGAGTCAGCAGAGTGTGGGGTGTGATTTGCCTCACTGCAAAGTAGGTGCTCACATTTGACCTTATGGGTCACAACCCAGACGCCACTGACTCACCATTGACTACAGGGGCACTTAGACAGCTGGTCAAGATAGACACCAACAGTCAGGATAAATTCCTTTTTGGGGTCTGCCTTGCAAGATGCCAGTCCATGAGTGAGCAGACAGAAGGACTGTGGATTATACTCTGTTCCTAGTACTTCGCTGTGCACTCCCACAGCTTTTTGTGCTCGCTTACCCCATGACATTGGTTACTCTTGAGGTTTGGTGTTTTGACACAGTGGACCTGAGTTGTCGTATGTACAGAGAAATAAACCAGACCCAGCAGTCTTCAAGTAGAATTAATTTCAACCACTTGCTTGTGGGATTAAAAACCCTCCGAGTCAGTTTATAGCCATGCTGCTGTTTGTGTTGAAATTACCGATGTTAAAGATTAATCACAATGTCTTTGTAGCTGGTTAGGGGCTAGTCAAACTACAGAAAGGCTCCAGCTGGTTTTAATGAGATAGGAGAGAAGCCTTTAGTTAGGCATTAAGTGTGAGACTTTGCAATAAGCTGACAGGAAAGCCATGGTTTATATCCCTGCCATGGGAAGCCTTATGTTGGAATAAAAATGAGTTCTCTTCAGGCACTGTCAGGTACTGATGTATCTTTCTAGAAAATTTCTGTTCTACTGGTTCTGTAAAATACATATCCTTAGCGTGCTAGTTCACTCAGATCTCGTTAGAAAATCTTCCTAGACTTGAGGTGCACAAATGGGAGCTGGTGTGTGGAGACATCTAGGAAAGACGTCTAAAGAAGTTTATGCAAGGTTTTGCAGAAACTTCTCTCACTTTAAAGAGGAGAGACATATAGCCTTTGTGGAAGGCTGGATGAGTTCTCTGTGAATATCTGTTGAGGGCTAGTTCTAAGCAGATGACAATGTATTTGTGATATAGTTTTAGGAAAGCACTATTTTTGCTCATATTTCTTATGCCACAACAAAAGAGTGAAATATAACACATCAAGAGTGTGAGAAGAAGTCACTGTTTAGTAGTTCAGAAACATTTCCTGGATGTGAAATGGCCATTTAAATATCCTTAACTTTTGACTTTGACCAGTGGTTCATTCTTCCTGTAAACCTATGTCTCAAAACAGTGATTCTAATGTTAATTACATTCTCTCCTAATTAAAGCAGGTGGTTGAATTAGGGGTCTATTATACAGATCATTTCCTGTACCAAGACTGGTAAATGTATAATTGTGCTGGTGATCTTCAAGCCATATAACCACAGGTTTGGAATTCTTTTTCCTACTTACAGAGCTGGGCAAAGATCTGTGCAGCCTCCTGTTCCTGTGAATAAATGCTTTCTCCGCTGCCTGAAAATCTAAATCTCTCACAGCCCAAATTTCCTTAAACATCAAACCAATTAAAAGCATAGAAGAATATCTCCCAAAACTAATTAGCTCTTCTTAGCCAAGCTTTTAAACCTTTCGGTTTGAAGCTAGCGAGCCACCTCAAGGCAGAGACATCTGCCAGGTCTGTGCAGCCGTTATCATAGAATCATAGAATCATAGGGTTGGAAGGGACCTCGAAAGACCATCTAGTCCAACCCAAGGCACGGCTTTGCAGCTCAGGTATTGCAGAGATCAGCTAGAAATAAATAGTTTTGAATCTACACTCACCTTTTCATAATGGGCTGATGCTGAGGTACCCTGGCCTCATGCAAGGGTGAGTGAAGGTCTGGGGAGAACTGAGTCCCAGAGGGACCCGAGGCAAGCAAGCACCTCGAGTGGTTCAGCTGCCAAGACACCAGCGCTCAGGTCCTCAGGTAGGCCACGCTTCTGAGAGCCACCCACCTAAAGGTCATGGGATCTTCTACAGCATTTCAGCAGTAGAAAAAGAGCCATTGTGCTGTTTTGCTGAATAGTGCCTCTCAGGGCTGTGACTGCCTTCGGTTCCCACGCGCTCAGTGCCCAGATACAGGGTCCAACCGCCCCACCAGGTATTATGAAAGAGGCTCTTTTTTCTTCTCCCGGAGCTGAGACACGGTCTGAATGACAAAGAGAGACATTCATTCGAGTGAACAACACCATAACTTGAAAAGCATCAGACAATTGGGATAGCTCTGAAAATCTAGAGAAGAGTGCTCAGAAGATGAAGGGAAAATGATCCTAGCAATTGCTGTTCCTTAAACTCCGAATAAAGAGAGTGTCCTGAAATGAAAAAAAATAGTGACACAGTGAGTAAAAAAGCATGGGACGTGTTTTGAAGACTTGACTTTTGACAGAATTACACTGCAAAGGTTTGCCCTCTGCAGCTCTCCTTAAACATCAGGATCTAGATGGATGAATGAAATGGGAGAATCAGTTCTGGATTTCAAGGAGATATTGTGAATTGTGTTTGAAGAAATCTTACCCAAAGCATTAATTCAAAATGTCTTTGAAGGCAAGTTGGCTAAAAACTACTGAAACTGCAGCATTTTTGAAGAGGTGGCTGATGGGTTACTATTAGAGTCAGTCTTGTTTTACATCCATGTTAATGATCTAAGGAGGCTGAGTGGGCTGCTTGTTAATAGGATTCTTAGAGTATTAAATTAAAGGGAAAAGTGAACACCAGGCAGGAGAAAGTAATAATGGTAAAAGGATACAAAGCTGCTAGCAAATAACAAAACGAGGTTCGGTTTAGAGTAAAAGAAGCAAAATGATCTGGTGGAAATGATTTTTGGTTTAGGCAGTGGGTAGAGGAATATTAAAAATTAATGGTGCTGAATAAAATGCAGAGACAGAAATCTATGGGAATATTATAGGTGGAGGTCACAGTGTTTGGATTGTGAGGATGGCCCAGATGCTTTCTTCTGCTCTGTCCTATTTTCTAGATCTCTGCAAGCACTGAAACTTTTTGGTCTGCACAGACAAACGGAGCAAAACAAACTGACGGTTCAGCTGAGAGGTGTCGCTCTTCATATCCAGAGCAGCATCGTACATAGGGTCATGCATTCAAAATGCTGAACATTCAAAGAACAAAAAATAAGGCATTTGGAAAACCAGAGGAATTGAATAAAAAAGAAAAGAGGAGGCGATAAATTAATGTAGCTGAAGAAGGTCTTGTAACCAGGGCTGGGTGGAGTTGCAGAGCAGACGAACAAGAGCTGCTTTTCCATGCCATGGCACCAAGGTGCAGCGGTGGCTTTTCAAATACGTCAATGCACTGTAGTGCAGGTCTCCCAGACACGGCGAGCAGATGAGAGACAGGGTGGTGGGGGACCTGCACCTTTCATGAACAGCAGATGATGCATGGATAGGATCAAAAATGTCCACTATAGGTATCTGAATTGCCCCCAGAATATTTGGGAATTGAATAAAATGAGACATCAATTCCCGCCTGCCTCGGCAGGTAGTCTTTCCCAACACAAAGTAGTATCTCTGTAGATGCAGGACAGGTGTTTCTTATCTCCCTTCATTTTGGATGCTGTGCAGGGGACACCTCGTGTGTCTGTGGGGCAGAGAAAGCTGTGACATGCAGAGATTGCACCCTGTAACAAAGCTGTTTCGTTATGCACAGCTAGCTCATCACCCTGCAGGATGCTGTCCTGCCATCACCAGCAACTGCAATCCTCTCCAGTCACCAGCTGAGACACAGCTCAAAGGCAATTCTTTTGATTAGAAACCTCCCAGGTCAATCTCAGATTAATAGATGAAGTTCTCCTTGAGATGTTACGGAGCTGTTTTTCTCTGAACATTTCCAAATCTCATCAGACCTAACTAATAGCACCCCAGCAGCGCACGAACTAAGGTGTGGCTTGTGAAGGTAAGGACTCCTTCTTCTCCTGGAGCCTACAGCTCCATACAGAACGACCTACCCAGTGTCTCCTTGCAGTGACAACTCTTTTTCACCACCATGTGGGCTTAGGGAAGACTCCTAGGAGAACCTCCCCCTGATGTGTAATCTGGGTTTACACTGTGGGGCACAGTAGAACCAGCCCCTGGGAAAGCTGCTAGATGGTGATGATGTCAGCTTAAAGCACTGGTAAAATAACTCAGGAGCAAGAAGTAGAAGACTGAGGTCCTTGTAGTAGAGTGTATCAAGCTCTTCCAGCCCAGGGTGGATGGAGGAGTTTATGAACATGAGAATCTCCTTGGATATGGTCACTCAGAAAACAGCTTGTTTATGGCTTGTTCTTGAAAACAACAACTGTCATGGCCATAGAGCAGTTGCAGAGTGAATAGATGTCCCACACAGCTCACTCGGCTTTCTGGAGGGGCCCGGGAGTGAGTAGATGCACAGACAAGTCAGAGAGGCCTGGGGTTGGGGTTGTGTCCAATGTCCTTCCCTGAGTATGGGCAGCCCCTTCTTAAATGCAGTGGCCATAAACAGCATAGACGCTTTGCTGCACTCTCAGACTGAGACACATCCATCACTCCAAAACTACTCCTGCTCCTGATTTTTCTCCTTGGCTTAATTTCTGTATTTGTCTGTTTCTTCCATACAAAACCTCACATGCCAAGACAAACACCACCACTACAAGGGTAGAAGGCACCAGACCTGCCTCACTTCACACCTCTTGTACCCACCCCAAGCTTGTGCTGCTCCTTTCCTTTTAATCTGAGAATTTTGGAACTGGGATTATCTTGTGCTCTGTGTTATATTCCATGGATAGCACACAAAGTATATACCTTATAAACCTATAAAGGTAAAAGGGTCTTGCTGTTTGTTGCTGCTTATATAGGACAATAATAGATGTTTTTAACGAAGGAAAATCTTATGCTTCCCTATTCCCATGAGTAACACAAATGAAAAGTTCCAGCCATAACATAGTGCAATGTGATTCTGCAGTTCATTTGATTTTGACCGATTCTGCTGCCAGGGGGAAAAAAAAAAAAAAAAAAAAGAAGAAAAAGAAAGAAAAGAAAGAAGCAAAGTAAAGGCCTGGAAGTAAGATACATTATTTTCTGCAGTGAATAAGTGTATTGTTAGTGTTCACAGACAAAATAATGTTGTGAATTCACAAAGTATGAACAAGCAGGGCTGTCATTACAGTTTGGCAACCAGGACTCTTCCATGTGTCCCTGAATTGCTGCAGAACTGAATATGTTGCTCGTTACTGAAAATCAACAGGTCAGATACTAATTGGCATTGCTTCCTTCTCTCGTCATTTATGCTGTGTGTTGTGGGTGTTAGATGTTACTGTGGGACCAGGGAGTGGAAAACTGGTTTTACATTGAGTTCACCCATTTTGCCACATTCTGTATGAGGACATAAAAAAAAAAAAAATTATTGCAGAAAATTGGGACCTGAAGGTGTTAGGTTTTTTTAATGCTCAGAGCATGAGATTGATTAGGTTGTTCCCTAAATTAGACATGAGGAAAATAATGACTTATGGGCTAGAATTTCTGCAGGTTTTAATTAATGTAGCATCAGTTGATGCAACACAGCTATACCAATTTGCACCAACTGGTGATTTACAGAAATTTACATTGGCTTAAAACAGCATCTTGATTGCCTTTGCACACCTTCCCCACATGTCAATGCAATAGGTATTTTTGCTCTTCATGTTTGGACTGTTTGCTAATGAGATATGTGACAGGCAGTACATGAATTTATTGAAGTGACACTGATTTAAACAAAACAGTAATTACTGTAGCAAATTAAAGATGATAACATTTGCCTGGCTCCATCATAAGGTAGTGCTGTCTCTTACTGTGTGCTACTACATGGTCAGAGGAGGTAAAGAGAGCTTGGAGTTCACATGAGTGGAGAGCAGCAATGAATTGCCAGACTATTTTGCGCACTGAATAGCATTCATCACCCATAGTAAGGCACTCACAGCTAGTTATGCTAGACATTGCATGAACAAATAGAGCATTTTCTGGCCTCAGAGAATGCAAACATTATGCAGTGTGGTCAAGTGGGCAGATTACTGGTCTCTAGTTCAAAGAATGGAGTTTTCTTGCCTGCTGTGTGACCTTGAATAAATTGATTTGCCTCTCTGTGCCTTAGTTTTGTTGCCTATAGAATTGTGGCTATGTTGCTGATCTCCACCGGAAAACATTTTTGAATAAACTGCTGAAAAGAACATCCTAATGATGCCTCGTTCGTTATCTCTAACAGACCCTAGCTAGAAAGCTCTAAATTTTAGTGCCAATTTCATAGTAGATGAATCCGTTCCATTGCAGTGATTCACCCTCTTGAACTGAGGTCCTGTCTCACAACACTTACCACTTTTGACAGTGCATATTTTATTGTTTCCTGCAAAAGTAAGAGGGGAGTAGCTGATCTACATTACTCTAGCATCATGAATGAACTGCTTGAGGACTAACTTTCCCACTCCATCTGCTACATGACCTCTTCTAGGAAGTGTGGTTTCCCCCCTTAAAATTTTTTTAAGTAATTCAGTGAATTTACACAAAGAATGCTCTTTTTTTTTCTCTTTTTTTTTTTTATTTTTTTAATCATCACAGAATCATGAACACAAAGCATTTGTAGTTGTCCTGGATATTGGAGTTGTATTGCAAACTGAGATGCAGCACAGACCAACAGGAAGCCCCATAGTGATACTCTCCTCTGGAAATAGCAGGGTGCTGAAGGGGATCTTTGAAAACTTCCCCTCAGGTGAACACACCATGTTTCAAAATGCCAATATTTTATATAAAAGACAATATTTGGGCTTACTTCAGCAGTGACTGTGAAGAACCCCAGAGAATGCACTGGTTTCATGAATAAATCTGCTTGGGGGAGGAGAAGGTAGGGTAATGCCCCAAATCCACCTCCCTTACAGCTTACCTTTAGTGTACCCAATGCACCCCCAAACAACTAACAGATTTAGGTTGTCTGTGGCACCTTCGCCCAAAGAGACATCTGAAAGGGGTTTGTGGTGGATTTACAGCAGATTGCTCCTTCCTCGGCTTGGGTTAATGACCGCTCCGAAGCTTTTGTTTGGTTTTGTTGTCAGGCTGATGACAGGCCATGCCCAGGGAAAGAGAGTCATGGTGCATCTTGCTGAGAACTCATGGTAAGAGTTTAGCATAGTATGGACTGCCTGAGTTTTGGAAATGTCAGACACTTCTGAAAAACGTAAATATCTGCCTGTTTTCTATAGGATTCAATCTTTGTTATCTTAAAGAGATAAATTTTAACCGGAGAGGAAAAGAGAGGCAGAAATGATTGCGAGATGACACATTTAAAGTGTCTCAGCTGATGCTGTTTTTAGTGCCTTATTGAGAGACCGTGTCTCATTGCAAAACTGTATCTACAGAGCCCTGCAGTCCCACAGACTTTTACAACACTGTTCTACTGAAATGGCATAAAGACCATCAGGTCTTACAGGTTTATGTCACGTAGCCTGTGGATATTTTCCTTGACAGTGAAGCAAGCTGGAAGCAGCCTTGGCTGCAGCTCATCCAGAGATGATTGCATTATCTGCTCTGGGCCACCCTGTATTGGATAATAACATTTGGTTGCTCATAAATAAAGATCATGTGGCACCGTTATGCAGAAATTGAACATGTTAATAAATTATTATTGTGAAAGGGAACCTACTATGGCTATAAACCATTCAGGTCAATTCTTACGCTTTACCACCATAAAGTTATAGTGTGTGTTCATGATGCCACTGGGAGCAAACATCCTTAAATTGACTGTGACTTCTGTCATTCGTAACAACTTTAGCAGTCCTAAGAGGATCTAGCTTATGTGTATTCTGGGGGGTTTTTTTTGAGGATTGTCTGTTTCTCCATGAAGAAGACTGCATGGAGAATTGCACAGTGTACTTCTTATTATCATAGTCATATCTGTGCCAAGAAAAAATGTTTCCCTCAAAATAAACAATAATCTTCAGCATTCATCAGCTTAAGCAGTTCCATAAACAGATAAACCCAAGAATGTTCTTTCTTCAGATCTTTTCTTAGTGTTAAAGCTGCATTACCCCAAAGAATAGGTCTCTTCTTGGAAAATCTTGGATAACAATGTACTTGCAGAGGTGAAATTCATCTGTAAGGTGAGATGCATGCACAGTGCAAGTGCCACTGAGATCCTCAGAACAACTGATGGGCTGCAAACTTGTCTTGTGACCTGAATTTGCAGATAAACGTGTGGCTCTCAAATGCAATGAAGGTGTGTGAGATCACTCTTCAGCCTCGCTGACTGGGAACTTGTGAACATTTAATGTCTTCATCATATATTGGCTTTTGACCTCAGTGTTTTCATATTTAATGGAATGCAACATTTGGCTGTTAATGTTGTCTGACTCTTTGTCTTCAAACTCTGGAATGGGACTAGTGTTTCAAGAACAGGGTTGGCTTCAGAGCTCATCCAAGAACATTTTAATTTGTCTGTCCTAGAAGTCATGGCAGTAAGAATGAGAATTCTGATTTAGCTGCATTAAGTAAACTCTTATGTATATTGTACTTTCTCTATAGATGCATATATATGTATACATATATATGTGTACATTTACACAATACCTGTGTATAAACTATATATAGGTTTATACTGTATACATGCATATATGTATATTCCCCTGCATCTCATTCAAAAAAACATTGTTTCATGCTGGTTTCACCGGGCCTGAACAACGTTGTTTTCCAACTTGGATATTTTACATTTGAGGTGTTTTACCAGACAGACAGTGGCATTCAAAGAAAACCTCCTCTCGTGCAGAAACTGTACGAAATAAACCAGACTTTTCTTTCAAAGACATCTATTTCCAGTCTACGTGAATTTAGGTCAGGATACATTTTGGTGAATGAAGCCTTTTGGTTTTGTTCTGAATGGGCGCTTTGTCTATTATCCCACAAGAGGGCAGCAAAGGAAAACGGTTGCCAAAACACAAGACAAAAACGTTCAAGGACATTTAAGCATTTAAGTTTCCTACTGTGTTTAATAAGATACTGAAAATACCATTGTGTGGGAACTATGAGAGCTTGTAGAAAGCCACCTGGTGAGAGAAAGAGATATTTTTTTTCCAAATAGAATTTTTTTTTCCAAGCTTCCCAGTCTATTGAGAGCTTAATGAAGTTACTTGCTATTACCTTCAAATACTCTCCCCGGTCATGTGATAATAACACAGCAGCTAAGCAAGGTCTCCTGGGCTTCAGCATCCTCATCTCTAGTGCTAATTGCTCTATTCTCACAGAATTTAAGTGCTTTCACACAAATCTCTCCCTCCCTTTCTAAACCACTCTTTGCCTGAGGAAGCACAGACAGAAATGGGGAAGGTTACACTTGAAGAACAACCTGGTGACAGCAAAACCATCTCACTTTCGCCTGTTTTAATATAAGATCCCACCTAAGTAATAAAGGAATCATGATTTGGGGGGCGGGTGTGTGTGGTGTTGTCCGGCAGCCTTAGCTAGAGCTATTCAATCAAAAGCCAAGGTGTTACGGCTGGTTCGAGTTGCTGGGGGAGTGTCTGTGTGCCACAGTGGCCGTGCTGAATGCAAATAGAGATTTAGTCAAAGAAGTGGTTCTTTGCCGCATCCTGCATTTTCATTCATGCATTCTGCAATCCTGCAGGCAATCAGGGCACCGGCAGGTTAATTACTTTTAAAATATACAGGAGACTTTTCCCATTTTGAATGTTTGAATGTTTCAGCTTCTAAATAAATGACAAACAGAAGGCAGAGGGAAAAAAAAAAACAAACTTGCATAGGAAAGTGAAGGCATCTTTCCAAGGGCTGCATTAGGGCTTGAATGCGGACCCAAATCTCAGCCAGCCTGTCATCTTGGGATGATGATGTTTTCTGCTGCTGCTGCTGCCATGTTGTACCTAACAGAAAGCGTGCTCTGGGTGACACCTGAACACAAATAAGAGGGACCACACAGGGACAGGTTCATTTATTCAAAGCAGGATCCCACTCCATGCTGATTGCTTCCTATGAATGCGGTAGAATGAGATGTGAAATGCAGAAAGCCACAAGTGTAACATTACAATTTAGTTGAGGCTCAGGATGCAAATAAACTACTGCTTTAAATGATGCCCAAGAGCTCTTGGGTCTGGGTGTGAGTCCTGGGCATCCCTCCACCGTGTGCCTGATTGCCAGAAAAGAAACCTGAGCATTTGCCCCAGGGGAAGCACCAACGTGCTCCAACCCTCCGACCTGCTGCTCAGACAGAGAAATGCATCATGTACCCATTGCCATCTGTGGTAGATGTGGCTGTACAGAGCCAATGTCTTAACTGGGACTGGGGCAACTTTGGCTGCCTGGAAGGTCACCCTAAAGAAGGCTGTTATGGTACTTCTGTGTGCCTCTGTCCTGCCTTGTTTGCTGCAAACCAGCCTACTTCTGATTTCCTAGTGAAGCTTCACTCCTCAAACTTAAACTGTAAGTTCTAGGATGAGGGATGTTGGCTTCAAACTGGAAGAGGGTAGATTTAGGTTAGATATCAGGAAGAGAGTTTTCACTATGAGGGTGGTGAAGCACTGGAACAGGTTGCCCAGAGAAGCTGTGGATGCTCCATCCCTGGAAGTGTTCAAGGCCAGGCTGGATGGGGCTTTGAGCAGCCTGGTCTAGTGGGAGGTGTCCCTGCCCATAGCAGGGGGTTGGAACTAGATGATCTTTAAGATTCCTGCCAACCTGAACCATTTTATGATTCTGTGTTTCTATGATAACCACTGTGCCCTGTCTGCTGCTACTCGTAGACTGACATGGTCCAACGTCCACTACAGAACTTCACACTTTACGCCCTGCCGTGGGCAGCAGGCTGGGTCCTGCCAGGGACCTGCTTGCAGCCATGCAAAAGTTTTCTCAGTACATCTGCCTGGCACCAGGGCGCCATGTCTTTATGTGAACTTTGTGTCATGCTTCTGCTATGGCTTGCTGGGGTGGGGTACATGATTCTGTCCCTTCAGCGTTGCAAGAATCAACCCTAAATCTATTCCAGGGCAGGAGAGGCCCTGGCCAACCCCTAGTTAAGACCAAAAGAATAATACACATGGGATACAACCACACACTCAATATAACACTTTCAAGTATGAGAAAATGAAATCTTTTGCATGTTAGACTGAACATCTAAAATAGTAAGTATCACTCGGCTCTCCAGAGCTCTGGCAGATGGATGGACTGGGAGTGTTTTTTAAGCCAATGTGCATCTCTCCAAGCAAAATGCCACTCTCCATTATTCTGAGCTGGAAGAATAATGAAAGAATCAATCAAATCCTCTAACAGTGACAGAAAACAGACAAAAATCCATGTGAGTCTCTTTTGAAGCTCTAAGAGGATTAGACTCCTCAGGCAGGAACTCTTCTACAAGGGTTTGTTTATGGGGAGAAAGAAAAGTTTGACAGATGTGTATGGTCAGTTCAGCAAACCAGCCTGTAAAAAACCATGCACACTATCTGCAGTGAAACAACTCCGTTCTTTAGGTCAGCGTTAGGATCAAGGATCTGAAAAGTAATTTTTACTCTGACATGAACAGGCTGAGAAGCATCATAACAATCCCTCTGGTGCTTAGGGCTTTTGATTTCCTTCTCTAGTCATCCCATTTGTCCACTTTGGTTGCAAACTCTTCGAGGCTGTCACTGTAGACACACTTCCAGAAGTAACTAGTGAAGTGATTAATACAACCTGAGACCCACTCAGGGTGTCTCGTGGAGTCCACTGCGCTAGATCTGTGTACAGTGAGGAGATGAGGGGTACTATGGAAGCTCTCTCCCTTTACCAGTGCCTTCTGGGGTACCAGCACTTCATGCGAGATTGTAGTAGTGCAAGAGCCCTGCTGAATACTTCCCCTCATCCACAGTGTGACTGCACATGGCTCTGTGTCTGATAACATTTCTAGGGGCATTGAAGAGATAACTAACTCCATTTACACCGTATGGAGTGGAGTAAAGTAGGATTCCATCCTTGCTCCCAGACTGTATAACAAATCAACAAGAGTCTTCTGTAATAGAAAACCAGTGCAGGATGAATTAGCCAGACATCTTGGACCTTGCATTTTGTTCAAGGAAGAGAACGTTTTGGAGAATAAAATGCATGGGGTAGAGTTTTCAGGATTTTCTAGTACAATAACTCCAGTAGAAAGTGTTTTTAATATGAACCTTCTGCTTTAATGTTAGAAAGTGCTGGGTTATGTGATACACAAGGTGAAACTACTAAGCAAGGTTTATTTCTCCCAGGTGATTGAGATAACTTCCAATGACTGATGCCATTCTCAGGCTTGGGCTGGGTCTCAGGCTGTGTTCTCCTGGTCAGAAACAACGGAGGTCCTGGAAGTTCACGAGTCACAATATGTCATGAAGGTTGCTTTAAACAAACAGACTTTCCTTTGCAATCGCCAGGGGCTATCAGCAGGCACCCAGTCAATGGCAACTGGTACCTTTGTGGGGAACAATTCCTCTGTGCAACTGGAGCATGACTGTGTTCATTACTGAAGCATCTTGTGTTCAACGTACAGAGATAAATACACTGGGCAGCAGTCCTATAAAGTTCAGGACTCACTGGGGTCCAGCAGGGAGAATGGTGGTGTTCTGGGTATTATTGCTCACTGTTATTTTCATTTAAGTCTTCACAACACATCTGGCTGCTTTATAGTACAAAGATACTAAAACAATCCCTGCCCCAGGCTGAAGATAAACACAGGAAATGCTGGGGATTGCCAGGAAAAAATCAGGTTAGAAAAGTCCATCTGTTCTCCCCGTCACGCTCCTTCTCATTTCGATTCTTATCTCATTCAAAGCATAATGATTTCCCATCAAAACCACACATTTCCCAATTGATATGCCAAACCTTTCTGGGTTAGTTTGGATCCTACAGCTGACCTGAAAACCTCAGAAATGTTATGTGACCTTCTGGGAAACTGATGTTATCATTAAGCAAAGTCAGATGATTTCCATGCATTTTAATTTGTGCTTTAAACTTTTTGCTCAGCTATAAATAGAGTAGCATTATATTTTTGGGTATATATCTGTCTTCCTTGTTCCAAGCAGTGGGTGTTGAGTGTGAGAAGAGCATCTGATGCTTATTTGTTAGGGGTGCATGTGAGTTAAGATGTCCTTTTAAAAAATGGTGTGCTGTAGAGAACTGGAGGCAGTTGACCTTTTTGCACATCAGCATTCTGTGCTGGTGAAAGAGTGAGTGCTATTTAAGGGTGTCACAGGAAAGCAAGAAAGAGGTAAAGTTGTTTCTGGCTACTTAAACAATGATTACACAGTAAACGGATCTCAGAAAAGACTGGAAGCATTTCTAATCCTAGTGGATTTCCTTTGCAAGCAGCATGACAGAATGTCAGATGAATTAGACTGCAATAGTCACCAGAAGGGATCATAGAATCATAGGATCCTAGGGTTGGAAGGGACCTTAGTAGATCATCTAGTCCAACCCCCCTGCCAGAGCAGGGCCACCTTAGAGCAGGTTACACAGGAACGCGTCCAGGCGGGTTTGGAATGTCTCCAGAGACGGAGACTCCACCACCTCCCTGGGCAGCTTGTTCCAGTGCTCTGCCACCCTCAAGGTAAAGAAGTTCCTCCTCATGTTTAGGTGGAACTTCCTATGCTCAAGTTTGTGCCCGTTACCCCTTGTCCTATCACTGGGCACTACTGAAAAGAGCCTGGCCCCATCCTCCTGACACCCACCCTTCAAGTATTTATAAGTGTTAATTAGGTCCCCCCTCAGACGCCTCTTTTCCAGGCTAAAGAGACCTAATTCCCTTAGTCTATCTTCATAGGAGAGGTGTTCCAGTCCCTTAATCATCTTAGTAGCCCTTTGCTGCACCCTCTCCAGCAATTCCTTGTCCCTCTTGAGCTGGGGAGCCCAGAACTGGACACAGTACTCCAGGTGGGGCCTCACCAAGGCAGAGTAGAGGGGGAGGATGACCTCCCTCGACCTGCTGGCCACACTCTTCTTGATGCCCCCCAGGATGCCATTGGCCTTCTTGGCCACAAGGGCACATTGCTGGCTCATGGTCATCCTGTTGTCCACCAGGACTCCCAGGTCCCTTTCCTCAGAGCTGCTCTCCAGCAGGTCAGCTCCCAACCTGTATTGGTGCAGGGGGTTATTCCTCCCCAGGTGCAGCACCCTACACAGGGATAGTTTTCCAGACCCATTTTTAAGACGACCCTACTGAAATTATTTGATTTTTTTTTTTCAAGCTTCCTGCTTCCACCAGGAGCTTGTATTGTCTCTCCCCCTACTCCCTACCTAACATCTTAGATGTTTTGGTCTTTATCAACCTAAAATTGAGGTGAGACTTAGATGTTTCTTGTTTTCATGGCAGGTTGTTTCAGATATCCAGGCGTGAGCCTGTGTTTGCCCAGGTGCATGTTCTGCATGCAGTTTTGCATCCTTTCTATATCTAGTGCCTGTGGCTCTTTATATCTTCATCGTTTTGATCAAAGGACCAGCTGTCTTACCAAAAGCAACAGAAGAATTTGCACCGAAGTCTAACAAGGGTTCAGGTAATGCCAAGTGTGGGAAGTTTCATCTGCTAAATTTGTTTTATATGAATGTGCATACAAGTATTTCAGCACCAAACTTGATGTGATACAGCCAAATGCTATAGCAAAGGTCAGGAAAGGTATCTGTTATGATCTGATTGCTCTGGAAAAAAAAGCTCTTCAACTTTAATAGTCCCTAATGTGCTTTGTCAACCATGGTAATGAACATCATGTTCTTGAGGGCTTGAATCCAGCAGGAGTACAAGATTCAGCATAAAAAGTGCCAAGACTATTCCCTGGAGGGGCCTTTCAATACTGGTAGGACCATGATCCTGAGGGCCAGTCGACAGCAAAGATTAGATTACTAGGAAAATTCACAGGAATGTCGTAGATTCCAGTAGCCATTTTATACTGTTTGGTTTGGGAAGAGGGGTCTCAGTTGAGCTGGTTGATGTTCCAGCAGAATTTTGGGCTTATTTATTCCTATGGATCTCCAATCCACCTCTCCATGACTGAGATTTGCATCAGAAGACTAGAGGCCTGAACTGATTATGGAGTCTTCAGATGCAACTGTGAGGAGTTAGGTTCCCATGGATGTTTGAAGAAATGCAACGTATGTAACCACTATGGAAAGTCTTTGCTGTCTCCCTGGTTAGGATGGAAATTGCAGGACTTGGTAGACAGACAGGCTCCAGGTCACAGATTAAAAGCAAACAACGTCAGAAATAAATGTCAGTTTTGTGCTGGGTCATAAAACTCACTTTTTTAGATTATCTATCCCAAGGTACTTACCGTGCAAGATAATAAAAACCTTGACCCATGGATGTAATTTGCAGAAGGACTGTGCCCACAGGCAATGTCCACAGCTCTGTATACATTATCCCTGCAACTCCATGTGGTGGAATGGTGAAAAGGTTGCCTACACAAAAGCAGCTTTTGGCTGGGTCATGTTAAGCAGGTTGGATTTATCCTGAGCAAGGCTACTCCCTGCTATGGGAGTCAAAATTAGGAACTTGGTCAGCTGTGTGTGCTTCGTATTTTTCATTGCTCAGCCCAATAGTTTCTTCCTGCCTGCAGGTGCAAAAAGATATCGCTGTGGCACTTTTACTTGTTTCAAATTTTAAGTGCTTCTCCTTCAACTAAAAAGTGACCTTCTGCCCATAGAAATACAATCTTAAGTTTTCTTGGTAAAAGAATTTAACAAGAGAGATTCATGATTCTCCTGCAAGATGTCACACCTTGAATCAAGCCAGAGGAGAGAGAAGAGGTTGTAAGTAAAGCTGTACCTCTAGTCCGCTGCAGCTTAAACCTCAAACTAGTTAGAAAACAAGCTTGTCCTATTTCAGAACATTTATGTGGACACTGCACCACTGTCATCCTGCTGAACTGGGCTTGCTGGTGTTTCCCGTGAGTCACAATGACACCAGGACACCATGAATAGGCGTCCAGCAAAGTACTTTCTAATTCTCTTGAATAAACTCCTCCTTTGCCTCAAAAATACCATTCAAGCCTGCTAGATGCATTAGAAAATGACTAAACATCAGAATTTGTGGAATAATCTGCATAAAGACAAACAGCAGAAGGGAATCATGGTGCATGGCAGTTCAGACACAATTATAATTACAAATTTTATTATTTTTTTTGAACAGAGCCCAAGCAGTTTAGGAGCATTAAAGTATTTTCCCTGCATTTAGATGCTGGTGAGAACGCCTTCCCAAAATAACCCCCGTGAAATCCTCATTTTGTGCCCCTAAGCAGGATGATGTGCCTTTAAGAGGTCTGCCCTGCCCTGAAACTATCCCTGGTCTGAAATACCCGGGTGGACTCGAAGCAGTTTTAAAAGGCTTGAAGTACGCTGGAAACCATGCTCCCTTCTACTGAGGCACCAGAAAAAAGAAGAGTGTGACTGGTGTGTGCACTGTGGCGACACACTATTAATAATTCAAAGCAGCAGAGTCTTTTCTTCTGCCTTGCCATTGTTACTTTCCAGTACAAATCTGTCGCCTCTGTCATTTGGTGGGAACTACTAGTCCAAGTGAAATATTAGGACTTAATTTGTTCTCATCTTGGTGACAGAATTAGGTAACGGTGCATTTTGGGGAGGGAAAAGGAAAAAAAATGTTCTTGTCAGCTTTTGTGAGAAATGTGAGAAATGCATCATGAATTACAGGTTGCAGATAGGTAATTGGGTTATTTGGAAGATATTTTCTTAGCAATTAACATGCCTCTCTTTCTTCCCTCCACCCAACTTCAGAAGAAGCTTTTATTTCTGTTCTTCTTTAACTGCATCCCATGTTTTCTATTCAGCAGAGGCTTTTCTGGCTGTGGAACAAAAGCCTCCAGAAGCCTTATCAGGTTGGGTATCTTACATATGTAATATCATATGCTTATATAAAAATGACAGAGAGATAGCATGATAAAAATCTACTCTTGTAGCAAACTCTTCATCCATTTAAGTCAAGGCCACATTTTTAGTTATAAGGGAAAGTATGAACACTCTCATTGCATCCAAGGTCACACAACTCAACTACCACAGAGATTTCCTGAGATCTTGCTAAATCTTCTGTGAACGGGATCATGTTAAGAAAAAAATGCTCATCCCCAGTGGGTCTTACAGCCCTTACTTAGAACAAATGCAAAAGGGAGTTGTTGCTCTGAGCACTGGGGTAAGTAAGGAGAAACAACAGTGAGGGGTGGTGGGGGTGGGAATGGTGGAGTGCAACCGGGGGAGTAACCCAATTTCTTTCCTGATGCTTGACTACGGACGTTTTTGCTAAAATCAATGAAGCAGTTATATAAGTGATAGGGAAGCTAAATAGCTTGGTAGAGTGTCTGCCAGTGAGCTGAGCCACTGGTTTGCAACGCTTCCAGTGCCTTCCACAAAGGGAGACATATAACAAATTATGTTTTTTTCCAGGCTCTGAATCAATTCATGAAATGGAAAAGGTTTGCCTTCCTCGTCTTCAGTCAGTACCAGCAAGAGCTGTGAAACATTCCCAGGACTGAAGATTTTGCCTCCTGTTTCGGTTGTTTATCTCAGTGGTGAAAACAGAATGCCAAATTCATGGATTTAGAAAAAAATAATCTTGAAATATGCAATCTGCCTGTTGGGACTTTGCTGATTGTTGAAAACCTCATTGTTCCCTATCAGTGGTCTCAGGCATTTCTATTTTAATAAAGCATAATTTCCACAAAGGTCTCTATAATCTTGTTTTGGACTCTTCAGGAGATAATAGATTCACTGTTTTTCCTGGTAGTTTGTTCCAGTGGTTAATCATGTTTGCTGTCAAAAGTATGTGCTTTATTTCCAATTTGACCTTGTTTAACTTCCAATCATCATTTTTGTTCTGCTTTTCTTTACTGGCTTAAAAATGTCTGAAAAAATGACTGGTTTTGGCCCATGAAAGTTTCCATGTATTGGAATTAAATCAATTAACTCCAGCGAAGACTTCATTTCTATAAGCCACATTGCCTGACTCAGTTCTGCCACTGACCTCCAGCAGAGTTTTTATGCACCTTTTTTTGTCATCTGTGGTGGTCTTAGGGATCACAAGATGGAGCAATTAAGACTATTACGGAACTGTGAACCAGGGCTCAAAGAGACTGACATCTAAAATGGACTTACACAGAAGACAGGTGCCCAAATCTGAAGTTACGACCTTGAGCAAAGGTGATGATGGCTGTTGTCTAGATGTAGTGGTTTCTACCTCAAAGAGGGAACTCTGCTTGGATACTAGGCTCTGCTCCAAAGACAGATTAGGAGTTTTGTTGAGGTTTTTTTGTTTGTTTATTTTGTGGTTTTGTTTGTTTGTTTGTTTGACTGGTAATTACTTAACCATTGGAACATGGAGCAAAACCAACTTCTTCCTGACTGCGTTAGTGCTAAGATACAATACTTTCTGACACCCACAAGACACATTCCAGCATGGGTTTAGAAAAAAATGGATACTAGATTGAAGCTGTAAAGATGCTTTTTGGACTCCTCATCAAAGAATATGGATTAGGGTACGGCTAAGTGTCTGGAAGTTCACATTGCAGCTATTGCCATCGAATTTTTCTTTCTTGTTTATTTTATAGGTGATGCTCCACAAGAGAGAATACAAAGGCAATGTGTTGCCATGCCTAGCCAAGACTGGCTAATGTCAATATACTTTGCATGGGAATACAGCTTAAATGTGGACGCAGCAAGAGGTAAGAGAAGGTAAGAAAGCGGCATGTTGTTTAATTTGATTTTTAAGTATTGGACATGGGTGGTTTTTTTGTTTCTGAATAAATTCTGAATGAATAAATAAAATGGAAACTATGAAAATACAGATTTTTGTTTGTTTTGGAGGAAGCAGTGTATAAAACCAAACAAAAACCCCCCAAACCTAAACCCATCAAAGTATTTGTTGGAGATAGTTCCATAAAAACTTGCCTGCTAAAATCCATACAATGGTTTCTGAGAGGTAATGGGTCCTGCCAAGTTAATTGTCAGGAAAGGGGGAGTTTAATAAGGCAGTAGGTGACTGCATATGGCAGTGTCAGCTGTGGCATGGGGGAGATATTCCCTCTGCCCTCATTACCCTGTGAGCAGGTCTGGGACAGCTGTCACAGGCGGAGTGATTAACTTCACTTGTAAGAGAGAAGTAGTGAGATATTTATTAACATAAACCAGCGATTTAACAAAGTTAGTAGTGAACGCGACAGTGTTTTACGAGATTCGATGTCAGGGTACACTCGATTATTTACTGCATAGAGGCCAGGGTCAGACAAGCTGTCAGGGAGACCCTCCTCTTGAGTCACGAGGTTCAGAAATGACCTCCTTGCTTTCTAAACTCCTTCTCAGAGGGGAGTCTGGGTGCAGCTGGATCCAATCCTGGTCCCAGACTTGGTCAACGGTTTATGTCTAAAGGATTATATATGCGCAATCAATCCTTTATATCACCTAACTAAGATGTCAAAGTTTAGCATGTTATTAGTCACTTACCGAGAATCTGTTGCAGCAAGGAATCTCTTAACTTCGAGGAGCAGAACCTTAAGTGAGCATCCCCACTCAAGGGGAGATCCTGCAGCCCGCTGCCATGCAGGAGAGCTCAAAGGGCTCTTGGGCTGTCCACTATTCATAGAGTAAGATGATTTACCTATAGTCATATTTGCAAGGGAACAAGATATCTAGGTTCCCACTCCAGACGGTGTTGACAGCCATCCCCCATACTTCAAGCGCAGCTCATAACAACTCCTACTGATGACCGTGGTTTGCACAGGAGTTGGTGTCAGGGGGAAAAGGGGAGAGTACACCACGATGACAGCCAAGCTGCTGAGAGGCCATTATAACAACTTGCAGGTAACTAGGCTGTTGATGAAGAATGAGCTGTGAAGCCGGTGTCTTGGCTTCCTTTGTGGAATAGGTCCTGCTAGGGTTTGCTTCCCACCCTCATTCAGACGGGAAGAGTGCTACAGGTAAGGTTAGGCTGAACGAAGAGGGCCGTGGGGAAAGAGCTGATGTCACTGTGACTTCTGGTCTTATCCATACAAAGTGCACTGATCCCAGAGACGAGGATGTGACTCCTGACTCCTGGATGGAGCTTTAGAGCATCGATCTGGGCACATCCAGAGGAGGTAATCGCTCATCTGAAGCAAAATTACTTGGTGATTTATAGAAATTTTGAAAACTAACAGCCTGTAACAATAGTCTTTGTGAGAAAAGAAGAGTAGGAAAAGGCTGTTTTATTTTTATTATTTTAAGTAACCAATGAGCTAATTAACATGGTACTTAATATCCTGTTGCTGTGAAAATATCCCTTGGCATATCTCATGTCTTTGCTGCTGGGAGTGGGTTTTGCAATCAAAAGTCATTTCACACACATGTCATTTGTTTTAGAACCTTAGATTTTCAGCAAACTAGCTGAGATTTCGCCTTTTTCTCCATTTGGCAACAGTGGTGGTGGTTGTTTTGTTTGCTTTCTTTTTTTAAATATTGCAAAGCTAGAGGAGGCATTGATTTCAAGACCCTCAAAAGGTACACGGACTGTGAAACAGGGAGATGTTCAGCATATCAATATTAATGTATTTATCAGCCAAGAAAAAACACCTTGGGCTGGGGGAGATCTGGGTCAGGAGAAGTAGCATGAGTGGCATTTTACAAGGGATGCTGTCTAACCAGCCCTGCACATTGCTGTCATTTTCACATGAAAGAGCTGAGTGAATCAGTCTCTGCATGTCTCTGTAACTCTGACAGCCATCATCTAAAAAAGAGTTTAATGGAAAATGGACAGAAAAAAAAGATTATTAAAAAACAAAAACAAAAAAACCTGGGCCTTATCTACCAAAGTTACATAAAACAAGGAAATATTTTTTCCACCAGGAGAGCGAATGAGAGCATTCCCTAAATACTAACTGAACAGCAGTAAGTTTCAAGTGCCTAGATATATGCATATTGGATTTTTACCCCTTCCCTCCCATCTGCTGACTGCTCCACTGTCATATTTTTTCCCTTTCCTCCCACAAAGCGCAGAGCTGGGGAAGCCACAAATGCTTAATTGTGTCACTGCCACCGAGCAACAGAAAAAAAAACAATTGATGGGGAGGTTAATAAGTTGGCTGTGCAATTATAATGCTTACCATGTTGCACTGTTGATGGTTAATGTGGTTATTTCCTGCTCCTCTGATCATTTCACTGCGTGTTCATCAAGTCGGCTCTGGAGCCGGGCTCTGCCCTCCCTGCTCTGAAGCTCGATGGGGGCTATTAGCCACCTTTGCTGCACTCTGTATTTGTACAAACTCCTTGACTCCCATTGCACGTAGGAAAGGCAGATGAAGTTCTGCTAATGAGAAAAGGATTAGTCGAGATTTTTTTATTATTTTATTTTTTATTTGTTGCTGAGCTTTTAAAAATGTGCAAATGACTGCGAAGTAATCAGGAACAAATTAAAGCTGAGGACAGTGAGTGATATTTTCCCGCCCCTTGAATGCAAGGGCTATTTTTTTATTTGCTTTTTTTCTCAGCACGCGCTTCTAAACGATATCACACCTATCACACTGCTCTCAGAAGAGGTAAAGTTTCTTCTGTCTTGAGTCTTAATGTGAGCTAAGAGCAGATACCTTGACAGGTATCAGTACCTAATTGTGACTTTCTGAATAGATATTACTAAAATTGGTGAATGGCTTAAATTAATCAACACTAAACCCCTTTCACTGCCCTGAAAACAAGTGCTTTTGCCACAGATATGTTGTTAGATGGAATATAGGGATGACTGCAAATATGCACTTGGAGTAGTACAGAGTAATGATTTTGGTACAGAATTATTGTCCAGACAGTCAATATTCCATCTACTTTAATGACAAAGGATGAGTACCTCAAGGCTGGCATAAACTGCCCTTGATGTAGTAGATGGTATGTTGCTTTTCAGAGAAGAAAGCTGTGGATTTCAGCCTGTTTGTTTAGAAAACATGTAAGTCAGCAGAGCTTACAGCACAGAGCTTGTTGGAGGGACCGAGGTACAAATTTCTGAGCAAGCAGCTGGCTGCTGTTTGTTTCCGTAGTGCACATTTGTAGAAATAAATAAGGTGGCATGAAAGAGTATCGTCAGCTTCTGCCAAGGTTTTTTCCTCTTAATGGGGAAAATCTAGGAAAGCTCTCAATATTGGCTAGCTGATTTGGCCAAAAAGTTAAAATATCAAGGCAATTTGCCTTTATTAACCCAGGCATGCATGTTTCAAATTATATTAACCATGTGTTTTGACTTTATAGGTCCTTCTTGTACAAGCAATTCTACCAAAACTTTGAAGACAGAGTTGTGAGGGAAAGCTGAATACTCTAATGGTACCATAAAGTCACGGAGTAAAAGTAGTAAGTAATAGGTGCTGCTCCACTGAAAGCAGATGCTACAGTGAGAAATAACATTGCTGAACCTTTAAGGTCATCACGCTTGCAAAAGGAACAAGCAGTGTAATTGCTGGGGTGACAAATAGACAAATAGTGTAGAAAAATAGTCCCAAGCAGGTATTTACCTGGGGCAGTCACAGGTGAAATTCCTCACTAAAGAATTATTCACCGTGATGAGCTGATCCAGTAAACTCTTTCTCTGGTTAACACAGACTCAGGCTTCATTAGCAGCCAATTTTGCTTGGGTACGCAGTTATGCTAATGGGGATTTTGAGAGGGGTAACGCAGAAAGCAATCCGTGTCTGTGATAAAAAGCAGGAGATTGGGGCCTGTGCTATGAAACAGTGAAGCTGCCCTCCCAGCTCCAGCCTCCAATCCTGTTGTCTAGTTAACACCTTCCATTCACTGCTAATTGTCATTACAGAGGTTGGCAGCAGTGGTGAGAATTAGAAAAGCAGTTCAGCTGGGGTATAGCAAGAATTAAATGTTTAGAGAAGCAGAAGTGAACTAATCCAGCACAGAGATAAGCTGCAAAGGCAGGAACAGCTGTTAATGAGCTGTTTAAACCAGCCAAAACTTACTTCTTTAGTGCCTCAAACACCACCGTAATTGTGAAATTAATTTAACTGCTTCACATGTTAGCCCTTCCTGGTCTTCATCTCCTCTAGTGTAAGCACTGGCCTGGGTGAGCTGAGGGGCTCAGCTTTCCCTGTGAGGTTTAAAAAATAATATCTGTTGGGATTCAAAGGAGTAATGAATTTGGAATGAGGGCTCAGTTACTGGCAGCATCATCACTGGGTGTAACATTTCAGAGTGCTCTTTGCTCTCTGTGCTTAGATCTGTCCTTCAGTGATACGATTATCTATGGAATTTATTTGGTCATTTTTATTATTTTCTATTTCTGAAGATGGCAACCAGCTGATCAAATTTTGCCCCACAAACACATTCATCAGGTTATTTTACAATGAAAAGCATGATTTTTATCTTACTATAATTAAACACTTTGATGTTTTGGTGCCTCTTTTGTGAGTAAACATTAGTGTCTTATAAAATGATGGAATCAATATTTCCTAGCCATATTGGCCAACTTTTAAAAATGTGCCTGATGCTCCCAAGAAACCCCAGTTTTCACTAAGGACTGGGTAACAGCCTGCAAAAAGCAAGGCCTGTGTTTACGAAGAATCCAAATGTCACACTGTATTTGTTGTGTGGGGTCTCATCTGTGGATTGCTGTGTGATTACAGGTTCTCCTGCTCCCATCTGTGATTTACTTTAAAGATAATGTTTACTGAGGCAAAACCAGCTCCTTTGCACATACAGACTTGATGAGACATTCGTTTGTGCACTTTATAGCTCAGCGTGAATCATGGCACCGATGCATATAGGAACCTGTACTATATATTTACTATTTCCAAGGAGAAGTTGATTAGCCATCCCCCAAAAAGTTATCCTGCTTTTGATACAGGGCTTGTAAGACTGAGGTGTGCCATTGTCACATCCCAGCAGCACTGTGGCTGTGCTGGCACACAAATTATTTGGGGCATCCTTAATCTTGGCCTCTCTTTCTACCGAGGTAAATGTGCAGGAGTTTAGCAGTGAACTTCATCCCCTACTTTCCTTCAGCAAGTACTCGTTTTACAGCCTCAGCCCACCCTTGATTTGGTGAGAACACAGACTGGTGATGGAATTAAGAGCTAAACTCTGAAAAGTGACTCCAGAGTATTTGATTACTTTCCTGACTGGACAATAGGCTCATCTGAAGGCTCCAGACATGTCACTCAAGGTGTAATTCTGCCATGTGATCATAGGTGTCTTGGTCAAGATACCATAGCGCCTTTGAGCCTTCCAGATGGTACTGACAGATATGACATAGTACCTACAGGAGAACCTCGACCTCCTGGCTTGGGTGCAAGAGGTTTGGTGGATACAGACATGCAATTTATCCATCTACAGTGCAGTCACCTGCCTGTGAGGAGGACACTTTAGGCTATTTTAAGAGCCAGTGAACTCAATGGAATCAGTGGGTTTAGGGCAAGCTGCACCTATTCTGTCTCCACGATCCACACATCTGGGCAGATAGCACACCTTAAAATCCTTTGGCTGTATTGATTAGCTTTTTCCTGGCTCTTATGGAGACCAGGCAACTATCTTAGGTGCATGTAACTCTACTTGAAGGCAACTAAAGGAGATAATCTCCTTATGCCTTTGCTTTCAGCCAAGAAGTGTGGGTAGTATTCCCTCCTTTCCCCATCATTAACTCCTTACACAATTTATGTTCTAAATCCCTCCAGTCAGGGATTTATTTTTGTCCCTTTCTGCAAGTAGCTGACACAGATACTATGTCCGGACATTCAAACATTATTCACAGCCTGGGGAAGAGGCGCCAGCACCATTTGTTAAACTGTAGGAATTTGAATCTCATAGAAACGTCACACCAGAAAATAATCACACTTCTTCTAAAAAAAATTAAACCCTTTTTATTTGTATATTTATTTTTATATATAAAAGAAATACAAAAAAAAGAACACAAACAAAATGCTGATTATGGCAATTCAGTTTTGTCAGCCCCCTCTGCCTGGGCTGCTGCCTCAGGTCCACCAGGAGTGAGCAAAGTCCTCCTGTTGTAATGTCCTTTTATGATTCCAGAGTTATTGTTCTCATTAAGGATTTGCTTCTGTTTTTGCCTGTTAAGAGATTGTACAAGTCCTAATACAACAGCTGCTAATGAATACTGTCCAGTCAGTTTTCTTGGTTGTAAGATTAAAGGATTTGGTTGAACTCTTCCTAGAAGAAAATATGTTTTGATTTTTCCTTCCTGTTCACTGATACCTTTGACATAAATCTCTCCTCGGTAGTCGAAGGCAAATCCCCGGTCCTTCAGGATCAGATACGTTTCTTCAGGCACTTGTATTCTGTCACTAACACCTGTGCTGTCCATTCGACTTGCTAAATTAACCGTTTTGCCCCAGATATCATATTGGGGTTTTTTAGCACCGATAACTCCCGCTACGACAGAGCCATGGCTAATCCCTATTAAAAAAAAAAAATAAAAAAAATTGAGAAGAGATAGTCAGTTAGACAAGAATGGCTGAAAACTGTACTTGCACTTAAGAACCAGATGAAGCCTGGTTCAGATATATTTATCTCTAAGCTTAAGGAAGAGATGTATATACAAAGAAGGTAAGAAAAAAAAGCCAAAAAAGCTAGAAAACATAAGAAGTGATATCCACAGGGTTATTTTACAGGACGCCCATCACAGTGGAACCACAGTTCTTCTGTATCATCTGTATTCTCTGCACTGTTGCCAAAGCTCCTGCAAACTGATACTTATGCAGTAGAAAAGAACTCTCTGGAAGGATTTCTGGGTTTATACTTGTTGAAGGCAACCTTCTTAGTGCTACGCAGTCAAGAAATTACATTCTTATGTTCCATGAAGTGATAATATTGAAGTATTCTACAAAGTTATTGAAAGACTCTGTCTTGTAAGATTGTTGCATAAATTCAATACAAGCAATAATATATAAGAGACTATTTTTTTCTACAGCAGTGATTTAAGAATACATTTAGTGATAGTGAAAGGCATATCTTTGTGAAAAGGCTTAGTTTTTTAGATCTTTTTAAAGAATATCTTTAAAAAATTCATGATAGAAATAATTTCCAGATACTGTTGCATTCATGCTCTATGAAATCTTTGCAAGTGATCCACACTTCCTAAGAGTGGATGCGTGTCCCCTGAGAAATCTTGGGAACTGAGAGTTTTCTGTTCAAAAATGTAAGGAAGTGCAGATCACAGATGGTGATGCTGCAACCCTTCATGCTGTGACTTACGAATATACTTCAGCTTTTTTATGGCAGGGTTGTCTGTAAAGGACACGTTTCTTCCAGGTGATTTTTTGTTTTGGCCAGTGATCTGTTCAACATGAGAAACAAGCAGATTTACTCCTGCTATGTGCCATACATTCAGGCCATCTTTTCATGTCCCATCATACTAATCATCAAGGATGTCCATCCAGGATAATAGGTTCTCCATCACAGCAATTCAGAGCTCCTGCCACTGGGACAGGTCAGGTCTGAACTGGAATTCAATTTTTGTTCAAAATAAAGGTATTACACACACACAGGGTTTAGGGTAAGCTACTATTAACCCCTTCCTGAAAAAGAATCTAAGACAGTGAGACTAATCAGAGACTGTGCAAGCCAGTATCAAGCCTGGGGTTAGGTCTGGGCTGCCCGTTTCACTTTTTGTGTTATACCTATGGAGACTTGGCCAGGCTTGCTCAAGACAATAGCTTAATTATGGTACCCATTCATAATTCACTAAACCTCAGAAGGCAGTCCTCAAATCAGGGCCCATATTCTGCAAATGGAGTATTTCTTATTTCTAGCTTTGCCTGAGATGAAGAGGATTTTAAAACAGAGGGCACGGTATTTGGAGTCTCTTAAATTGTACATGTCCTTGCAGCGTTCCTAGGGTGCACTTACAGAGTCAGATCCTTGCAGAAAAAAATCCCATTTTAGGTCTCATCTTTGAACTATGCTTACCAATACGGAGTTCAAAGTTGTTAAATGAATGCTTGTTGATCTCCTGTATGCTTTCATTCAGAGCTATGGAGAAATCGGCCAGAGCACACAAATGCCCCCATTTGTCTTCACATTGCTGAGGAGTAAGTTATAAACCAATATGTTAGAAAAGTTTTGCATTTGCCCAGCTCCCATCCATCCCTACCAATTCCAAGTATCTGAATTTGTAACTTCTAAGAACAGTCTCAACATACTAGATCCAAGAGAGGTAACATTAACTTCTCTTGTGGTAATGCTTCCCATTTATATTACAACACTTGTATACCTGGAAACAGAAAAGCTTAGTGTGAAATACCAAAGAAGGTAATTTCCTGTCAATAATCTGACAGGCAATTATGGGAATTAATAAGATATGTGAAATCTATGTAAGGCTGAGAAAGAAAGTACAAAGAGGATTGAGACAGCTTAGGTGGGAGGGACAAAAACTAGTGAGAACCAGGGATGACCCACATAAGCAAGAAGTACAGCGAAAGAAGTGAAAAATGTTAATTCTCCTTTGCTGAAACTGTCACCCAGGAAAAGCACTAATTCCAGTGCTCCCAGGGATGGAATAGTGACAGGAAAAAAAGGGCAAGCCAGGCGACCTGGGATCAGTTAAGTGGGAGAGAAAAAGCTATTCTGTAGCTCATTAATTGCCGGTGCCTAGAGCAGTCAAGTTGTTCCCAGCTCCTTTCCTTCCATGTTCACTCCAACCAGGCAATCGATACACAGGTGGGAATCAGGAGCGCGTTTTAACCTCCCCAGAATGCCAACAGAGCAGAGGGTGGGGCAGAGACTTTCAAAGGAGGACAGGGAACTCCTTAATTGTTTCTCTGAGTAGGCAGTGGAATAAGGGACAGCCCTGCTTTTGTCCCAATAGGGTTATGATATTCGCCAATGACACAAAGCTGGGGGGGTGACTGACACACTGGAAGGCCATGACACCATCCAGAGAGACCTGGACAGGCTGGAGAGTTGGGCAGAGGAGAACCTTATGAAATTCAATAAGGGCAAGGGTAGGGTGCTGCACCTGGGGAGGAATAACCCCCTGCACCAGGACAGGTTGGG
>VXBO01010048.1:248698-272970 GCA_013400135.1 Rhinoptilus africanus
CTGGAACAGGCTGCCCAGGGAGGTGGTGGAGTCTCCGTCTCTGGAGACATTCAAAACCCGCCTGGATGGGTTCCTGCGTAACCTGCTCTAAGGTGGCCCTGCTCTGGCAGGGGGTTGGACTAGATGATCTACTAAGGTCCTGTCCAACACTACCATTCTGTGATTCTGTGATTCTGAAGCCATTTAAATCTTTCATCAAATTTCAAGTCCATACTAATGAAGCATTGCAAGCCTCACCCTGGGTCATGCAGTCCAGCCTTTTGCAAATTTCATCATCCTCAGAGTTTAATACTGAACATAAGCATCTCCCTGGCATCCCCCTGTTCTGTTCACACTGTGCTAAGTCCTTCTTCTCAGTCTCATTCAGTTCAAAGCATGCCAATCTCCATCAGCAGCCCTCACTTCCTAGATGCTATGAAGGTGATAGACATGTATGTCAGAAGATAAGTATATTTAAAATATACATAACAATTCCATTAGGTTATTATAGTTCCAGAAAAAGGATGAATTAATCAGTCTTGGTAATGCCACAAAGATTTTCTCCTTTTTGAATTTTTACTCCCATCAAGAGTCAAAAGAGGTGTTTAGGAGCTTTGTAGCTATAACCCACTACCTCCCTGATGTTCAGTCCTTCTTTCCTCATCTCTGCACAGAAGCATTTTGAGTTGGAACAAAAAAAAAAAAATCTCATACATGTTTAGTTTTGTGGCTTTCTAGCTGTCAGCATCACTTGTTACTCTGTAGGTGGGAGATGATCGCCTAGTTGCACTCCACATGTTTTATAATGTATTCTAAACAAACAATAGCAATTTTCTAGTTGATAAAGCTTACGCTAATCTGGCTTCTGCTTTCCTGACAGTTGCAAAAAACGTGGGCAGATCTGATCTCCACTCTGTGGTTGATCTGGGGCAGCACATCCTTTTTTGTGATGCTCTTCCCTGGGGAGAAGCACCAGTTGCCAAGCAAGACAGATTTCAGCAACAGCCGACTTCTCGCTGGATGGTATTTTAGAGTCTTGTCTTATTCCTTTGGAGACCCTGTTTCCAGGCATATTCTTGGATGTAATTACAAATGGATTTCTCTCATCTAACTTCTCTGAGGTTTATGGCTGTGACTGTGCATGCGTCCTCTGTGGTTGATTTTTCCCTCAGCTTCGTTTGCATTCTGCAATTGAGGGCAGCATGCAGATTTCTGGCTTTGTGATGTTCTTCAGAAGGGGGTCAGCAGAACTGCTACCTCTTTAGGAGACTGGTTGACAGAGTCCCTTGGGATTCAATCCTGAAGGGCAAAGGAGTCCAGGAAGGCTGGACATTCTTCAAGAATGAAGTTTTAAAAGCACAGGAGCAGGCTGTCCCTATGTGCTGAAAGATGAGCCTGTGGGAAAGAAGACCAGCCTGGCTGAACAGAGAGCTTTGTCTGGAACTCAGGGAAAAAGAAAAAGAGAGTTTATAAACCTAGGAAGAAGGGCAGAAAACTCAGGAGGACTAAAAGGATGTCATGAGGTTATACAAGGAGAAAATTAGAGGGGCCAAAGCCCAACTAGAATTTAATCTGGCTACTGATGTAAAAGACAATAAAACAATGTTTCTATAAATATGTTAGCAACAAAAGGAGGGCTAAAGAGAATCTTCATCCTTTATTGGATTTGGGGGGAAACATAGTGATAAAGGATGAGGAAAAGGCTGAGATACTTAATGCCTTCTTTGCCTCAGTCTTTAATAGTAAGGTCAGTTGTTCTCAGGGTAACCAGACCCCTGAGCTTGAAGACAGGGATGGGGAGCAGAATGAAGATGTCATAATTCAAGGGGAAATGGTTAATGACCTGCTACACCACTTAGATACACACAAGTCTATGGGGCTGGACAGCATTCACCCAAAGGTACTGAGGTAACTGACGGAAGTGTTCATCAAGCCACTTCCCATCATTTATCAGAAGTCCTAATTAACCAGGGAGGTCCCAGTTGACTGGAAATTAGTAAATGTGATGCCCATCTATAAGAAGGGCCACAAGGAGGATATGGGCAACTACAAGCTTGTCCATCTGACCTCGATGCTGGGGAAGGTTATGGAGCAGATCATCTTGAATGCCATCAGGTGGCACATACAGGGCAACCAGTCAATCAGGTCCAGACAGCATGGGTTTATGAAGGCAGGTTCTGCTTGACTAACCTGATCTCCTTCTATTACAAGGTGACCTGCTTAGTTGATGATGTAAAGGCTGTGAATGTTGTCTACCTATATTTTAGCAAAGCCTTTGATACCATTTCCCACAGCATTCTCCTGGAGAAACTGTCTGCCCATGGCTTGGATCGGAGTACGCTTCACTGGGTAAAAAACTGGCTGGCTTGATGGGCCCAAAGAGTAGTGCTGAATGGATTTAAATCCAGTGGACAGCCAGTTGCAAGTTGTGTTCACTAGAGCTTGGTATTGGGCTGGTTCTGTTTAAGACCTTTATCAGTGATCTGGACGAGGGAATTAAATATATCCTCAGTAAATTTGCAGATGACACCAAGTTGGGCAGAAGAGTTGATCTGCTGGCGGGTAGGTTGGCTTTGCAGAGGGATCTGGACAGGCTGGACCGATGNTCTGCTGGAGGGTAGGTTGGCTTTGCAGAGGGATCTGGACAGGCTGGACCGATGGGCTGAGGCCAATGGCATGAGGTTCAACAAGGCCAAGTGCCGGGTCCTGCACTTGGGTCACAGCAACCCCATACAGCGCTACAGGCTTGGGGAAGTGTGACTGGAGAGCTGCCCAGTGGAAAAGGGCCTAGGAGTGTTGGTCAACAGTTTGCTGAATATGAGCCAGCAGTGTGCCCAGGTGGACAAGAAGGTCAACAGCATCCTGGCTTGTATCAGAAATAGTGTGGCCAGCAGCACTGGTGAGGCTGCCCCTCCAGTTCTGTGTTCAGTTTTGGGCTTCTCACTACAAGAAAGACACTGAGGTGCTCAAGTATGTCCAAAGAAGAACAATGAAGCTGGTGAGAGATCTAGAGAACAAGTTTTTTGAAGAGCAGCTGAAGGAACTGCGGTTATTTAGCTCAGAGAAAAGGGGGCTCAGGGGAGACCTTATTGCTCTCTACAACTACCTGAAAGGAGGTTGTAGCGAGGTGGAGGTCAATCTCTTCTCCCAGCTAACAGGCAATAGGACAAGAGGAAAAGGCCTCAAGTTGCTCCAAGGGTGGATTAGGATGGATATCAGGAAAAATTTCTTCACCAAAAGGGTTGTCATTGGAACAGGCTGCCCATGGAAGTGGTTGAGTCACCATCCCTGGAGGTATTTCAAAGATGCATATGCGGTGCCGAGGGACATAGTTTAGTGGTAGGCTTGGTGGTGTTTGGCTTAGGCTTGGACTCAATGATCTTAAGGGTCTTCTCCAACATAAATGATTCTATGATTCTATGCTTCAGTTGAACTGATGGGTCTGCTTTCTTTTTGATGCATAGTTTATCATGCTGTCTTTAGATATACAGCTACATCATCACAAAAATATATAAATGCAGCCTTACACTTGCATAAGTATACTGTCAGTTAATAGATCTGCTCCATCTATTATTATTATCTATTATCTGTCAGCCAGATTCCAGTCTGAATTACAGTGGTAACTTTAGAGTATGTCCAAAGATATAGATAGACCTGCTCTAGACTCACATCAGTATGATTGAAAGGAGATTTTTTTCTCTCCTATAAACCTGAATTTGAGGAAAGAATCCATATGGTTCTTATTCCGAGCACAAGATAGCATTTCAATTCATCAAGAAGTGCAACTGTTCTCTGCCAGAAGACCCAAATGTTTTTTTTCTTTTAGCAAACACAACTCTATGAAAATCAGAAAGGTATCACTAATATTCTCTAATATAAATGGTTGGACACAACAAAAACTTTGCTTCTTAAAGAAAACATTTCTTTTACCTGTTTTTCAGGTGATAATCCTGACACGGCCATGTACGTGCTGCCAATTGTTTTAATTTTTTCAATATCTTGAAATCTCTCTTCACCTAGTAACTAATACATATGTAAAAAATAACACTGTTATTTCTGTAATTCTTAATGCAAAATGCTTCTACAAATGTTGAAATGAGACACTGCACTTCAGGTATCTTCCAGTTGGTCACAGCGCACAGTTTGTTCTGTGTTCCTGGGGCACACTGAGCTGGGACTTTTGCAACATTATCTACTCACAGAGAGCATTCCAGCTAAATTCTGCCATGCTCTCTAAAGCTGTTTGGTAAATCACATAATGGATAATATAAGACATGCATATTCCAGCCTAACCTAAATGTAGATGAGTTCTGCATTTCCTGAGGTATAATCACTGAAAATTAGGAAGGCAAACTCTCTGTATATGTATGTGTGAATATAAGAAGACTTTTAAGTGTTCTTAAATCTCTTTTGGAGGAACTCAGTTTGCAAATTAAGTGCTGCTACAGTAACAATTCAGGTCATGAGACCAGTGTTAAAGGGAATTCAGTCCACTTCAAAAAAACCCATGATCTTACACAGTCCATGGACGGAGGTAGATGCCTCCAAAGAACTTCTATGAGAAATCAAGTCTTCCTGTATCCCATGCTTCCCTCTACTTCCTGTCAGACCTAACACTGGTATGCCCATTGTGTCATTCCATCCTCACTTTTGTTATTTATTTTCCCCTTCTACAAAAAGTACAGGGAACCAATGGGAAGTAGTAAACACCTGTATCTATTTGGGACAGCTATAGGTGCTAAGTAGCCATAAAGAATTTGTCAGATTGAGAACCTGCAAGAGTAATAATAAATTCAGTCTGATGACTAAAGCACTGAGTGGAATGGGAGTGACAGTTTGGTCCCTATTCTAAGTCCATATTCACAGCTTAATTTAGGACTTTCCATGAAATAGAAGCCAGAGCCTTATGTTCCTTTAGAGACTTAAGCAGAGTTCAGGTTGTGAACTCTTATCAATGGCAATAGACCTTTATGTGGGATATGGGCACGCATCACCTCATCACAGGATTTAGAAATGTCTATTTCTGATGTTAATACCAAAATTACCCAGGAAAGTTCATGATAAACAGTATGGTATCTAATAAATTTAAGTATCAATATGTTTAGGCAGTCCTGGAAGGAAAAAAAAAAGTTCACAGGGAAAAGGAATTTCAAACTTTCATTTCTAAAGGTTCAACTTAGTTGGGATTTAAATGAAAAATAATTCTTGCTGTGGTCAGGCAAAAATTTAATGAAGCATTTCTCCCCTTTTTTAAACACAGTCGTGCATTCTTTTTCCATCCTGTGGATTTGAGTTTCCTGTCAATTAAAAACTGAAGGGATTATTTCATTCAAAGGGAGAAACATACCAAAAGCATAACATGACATATCCCCTGCCATTGAACTAACCACAAAGTACGTCAGCCGGAGCGCCAGGGTCTTGAAAGCTTTGCTGTTCGTGTACAGATGTCGCACCATCTGTCTCTAATGGGAGGCTGCACAGCATTGCGCGCAGGGAATACAAAGCCATATGGTTAATGGCTCCCTTCCAAGTAAGGAAAGTCCAAAAACTTGACCTGCTTCTCATTTTCTTCAAACTACCAGAGAAGCCCATTATCTACATTTCCCTCCTACAAGAGCAGCTCTTCCAACTGCTCTCTTAAAGAAAAGGATCACTTCTTGTACCTCTGCTTTTGTGAGCAATCTGAGAGCACCAGGTGTGTGGGCAAGGGGAGAAAATAGTCTTGGTTAAAAACAGCCTATATTTTCATTTCCAGATGGTTGCTGGAAGCAACAGCAAACAACACAGTAATTTTAAATGTATGATAAATATCTAAAATAACTCTTTTTAAGAAAGGACGGACCTATTGGCTGCGAGGTAATTTAGAAGAAATAATCTCAAGTTATCTTTTTTCTCCTTATTCATTACTGTTTCCAAATCTTTATTTTTTTTCCTGCTTTGTCTTGTCTGCTAGATAGCTTCTTTTCTTCTTCAAATAATGGTTTATCTACCACTTATTTTCTTCGCAGGATGGTGGGTTTTGATATTTGCGAAAAATATTACAACTCAGTCCTAAATCAGTTGCTGTTTGTTACGACATTTTAAATAGGCTTGCTAATTTACCAAGATAGTCCAGGGAACATTTTCAAACACTAGAATGGGGTTGGTATTTGAAAAGCAACTAATGGCTTGTTGCTGCATTTCATGTACAGCCAAGGTTATATGGAGGTCAGACCCTGGGATATGCACATGCAATGAAATATGTACAAAGTAGTACAAAAGAGAATGTTCCAGGACATAGCACACAATTGCAAAGTAATCAGCGAAGCCTGAAAGCAGGATCCTGCATTCTGTTGAAACTTCTATTTGTGGCAATATAATATATTAAAATCTGTTGTCATAAACAGCATGTAAATCACTGTTGGATAAAGAAAATGGGGAAAAACAGAGCCCATGAATGAGAAAGCTCTTATTAAAGCACAAATCCCAACTGTAACATCACAAAGATACATAAATGATAGATTAAAAAGGCTAGAAAGAATATTAAATAAATAATAAAAAAATCCTTCAAGACTCATAATCTTCAGGAGAAATGTTCCAATATTATTTTTTTGGTGCAACATCTCTAAGAAGGGGAATTTAGCCTTGTATGTGTCTTAAGACTACAGTCATATAACAAATGGGTAATTATAAAAGTAGATTTGCAATGTTCATGTTCAGTTTTTGATGTATGAACTGCTCCGCCAGCACCTCTGTGCTTGGGTAAAAAATAGGAAGTTATATATAACTGTGTTCTATAATGATATGATATGATATTTCTTCTAAATATGTTAAATTAAAAAAAAAATAAATCTTTTTTCAGTCCAAACCCCAACACCTCCCATTCTGCCTCAGTCAATAGGAAGCCTGGACAATTTGGAAGTGAACAGATTTGTGAGGCATCAGTGAAAAAAACCCAACAACTGAGTAAAGGTTGTGCTTTGAGAAGAGTCAATTGCCTACTCCCCAAGCTCAACTTTTGGACCAGGTTCCCCTGGCTCCCAAAAAAGACTCAGTTACAGCCTGGCTCCTCTGTGGGCTCCTACCCCATGCAGTTGTTGGTGGCAGGTTCTGTTCCACAGTTCATTTTTTTTTGTTTGCCCTTGACTCTCTCACATAGATCCATTACCTAGAAAACAAAATGACAGATCTGGCTTGTAAGCTTTCTGTTTTGTAGTAACAAGGAAACTTTTCTAAAAAGAAGAAAGAAATAACCCAGATCTCCTTCTTGTGCATTTATCACATTTTACAAACCAGGACAATTTTTATTTTTACTACTACTTTCATTCAGAAACACCTTTCTGACCCTATGGGCACAGCTACCCCACTACTATTATCTACATACAGAAAGGAGGGGACTCACAGTGTAGAAGCTGACTTGAGATTAGGAACTCAATTCAGTTGTCTAAACGTAGATGTCATGTGTCCTCTAGAGCATGCTTCCCTGGAAAAACTCCAACGACTTGCTCCAGAAGAGCATGAGTTTTCTGATGGTGCAGTATGGGACCTGACGATCTCATGTAGGTGTCTCAAATCACCTAGGATATCTCAAATAGTACCAGGAACACTCCTGACACTGATATTATACTCCTGTGCTAAGACTTCTACGTTTGGGTATCTCTACAGGGGTGTTCACGTGATGCTGAGGAGCAAAGTTTTCGTATGGCTAACAGATCTGCTCTGCTCTCAAGCTACACATCTGCATTTTGCTTCCAGGGCTGTATTGAGACAGCAGGTAATCTTGGCAAGAAACGTCATGAGAAACAAGGAATAGTGATGTCACATAGTGTCAGTCAATAGTTACATGGAAAGATTACTGGCCCTGAAACATCATACCTGGAATTATTTCTGGTTTCTTTTCCATGTGTAGGGTTACTTACTTCAGTTGTTCTGCCTGGCATATCACCTTTCAGATTGCTTAGGCAGAATAAACTAATGGCATGACCATGATGGAAGTAGGTTAGCAGTCAGCAGGGGATCACATAATTTCATTTACTACTCTTACCAAGAACACATCTATAATTCAACTAAACATGTCTGGGACTTAATACAGTCCCTAATTAGGTCCTTTATTAATTACAGAGCAGGTGTTAGGGGCCTGGATGCAATATTGTGTTAGGGCTTTTGATGAGAACCTTGTCTTCAGTAATTGCCACAGCAGCGATGGAATTTTGTTGTGAAGATTATATGTGCATGCATGACAAAATATCTTAAATTAATTCATAGCAATAGCTTTTGCATTAACTTTGAGCCATAATAATTTTAATCAGATCTGGAAAGAAAAACAAAACTATTAATCAAGAGGTATGCTGACAACTGTGCAAGATCTCAGAGATAAGAAGCAGGTATTTATACCTATTGGGAAAGCAGTGCTGGAGTTTAGCATGTTACAGAGCTCTTCTCACAGGAGTGAAGCTTTTTGTTCTTCTAAAATTCACAGGGATGCATCCCCTGTGAATTCTTCTATTTCCCACTAGTAATTTTAGTATCTGTCCAATCATATGGATGAACTCTCAATTTCTTTGTTTTTTCAGAGTTTGGTAATCTTAACCCTGGTCTAGTTTTTATGAGCTACCACTCTATGAATGTTCCCCATGCAGATGCCCAGGATGAGGAAGGATGAAGGTGCAGTTAAGACCCTGATCTGGGTTCATATTTAGCTTCTAGCTTCTGGCATTGGACAGGTATCTTTTTTCCAAAAAATTTAGGAAATTCAATTATCTATCCTTTTGTGCCTTTGTTTCCCACTTATGAAATGAAAATAACTTAGCTTCCACCAGAGGAGCAAACTGAAAATAAATGTTTCAAAACTTTTGAGAGGCCTTAAGTACTTGTTGCTCAGGATGGAATAAATAAAAAAAAAACAAAACAAAACCCCCATTTTTATTCCTAATCTCTTTTTCTCAATTGTACGCCTTCCATTTTCATCTTTTCCTCCAGTACCTTCCTGTAAAACCCTTGGAGATACTTGCTCTTCAAACCAAAAAAAAAAAAAAAACCACCCAAACCAAAACAAAAACTCTAGGCTGGATCCTCAAAGAGAGATAGGTGTTTAAAGTAAGACTGAGGTAGAACTAAATAAATTTTAAAAAAAGAAGACTCTGATTCTCAGATCTTTATTCGGCTGTATTCTAAACTCTGGAGAGGTCTGAACTCTGCCAATGCTTTATTTTCCTGTAAAAAAAGTTTTCTACAGGCTCTATATGGACGGAATTCTGTTTCAGAGGCAAAGACTAATTTATACCTTCTTCTCTTCTCTAAAAACCTCAATCTTTTGCACTCTGATAATGCTTTTTGAGTTTAGAGACAAAGTGGTAAAAGATGTTATTTTTTTTTCAAGCCACAATCTAGATGGAGTTTTTTCCTTCTCTGTTTTAGACAATTACTCCATGGTTACATAGCTCATGTGGGATGTTAGATCCAGATCCAGCTCCTTTTGAGGGAACAAATTCTGTTTTCTTGAACTGCATCTTAATTTTAAGCTGACATCATTTCTCCAGTTAATACTCTATCCCAATAGAGAAATGAGTTAAAAAATTCCTTGGGATAAACAGAGATTAAACAGAACATGGATTTCTTGAGCAGGACATAATACCACCTGTCTAAGCATCTTTACTGACTCGTTATCAGAGTATGCAATACCAATTACGTGACTAGCTCCTGACTTCCTCTTCGCTTTTCAATTTTTCCTTGCTTCCACTTGGCAATAGGTACATTAAGGATCTGACTTTTCTTCTTCTGTTTACCTTATCACCTCCTGATCTTTCTTTCTGAAATTAACTGGACAGGTTACCTAAATAAATTATTTTTCCTTTCTATGTCATTTCCATTTTATTATTTTTAAAATTTCCCTTCACCTCTGAATTCCTCAGTAGATCTTTACTTCATTTACTTCTGTATAACATACCTCACCAGACAAGTCTCCTTGGTGGTTAATATATCACCACCTTTCATTCTCTACCCAGCACTTGCTTCTGAGCTGTGTGCTTCACATTTAACTTGACACTGTTTTACCTTAAACATTCATTGAGTCCCATTCAAGCAATGTCTTCAAAGCAATACCTTCATCTGGTTGCATTTAGACCACTACTGTCGCAAATATCTTCATCCTTCTTTTCTCTACAGAATTACGGCCTTTTCTACTTCTAGAAACTCGGGAGCAGATTCTGCTTTTATTTATGTGTGTTTATACTCAAGTAACTATTGATTTCAGTTTCTATCTCACTAGGTCTTTCAGACTAAAGTTTGGCAAGACTAAGTGCAAAAAAGCAAAACAGAAAATTGTAATTGGAATAAAAACCCCAGACAATTATTGGAAGCAGAATAGTTAATAAATTTCATAATTTAAGATGATATATTTGGTATTTGGGAACTCATCATGTAAAGTACTATCAGATTTTCTCTAGTAACTGTTATTACCTCATCAAAGTCTGCAATGATTTCATTCAACAAGCGCAGACATTCTACTCCTTGGTTATTCATCTCAGTCTGGGAATAGAAGTCAGCAAATCCGGGAATAGAAGCAAACATCACACCAACAGCATCATAGGACTGAGAGTATAATTCCTAAAAGAACAATGAAAAAAAATGAGTTGAAGCTTTAATATAGGGAAGAGAACAAAATTTGCTGCAATTGAAATAGGTTTCTTATTTTTTTCCATGCATAGTACCTTAATATCTGAGGTTAGCATTAGTATATTAAGTGTTAGCTAAGTTCAACAGGAGGAGCCTGACAGCTCTCACATTTTTATCATGGATTATATGCAGGGTTTGCCCTTTCTTTGAAATCCTGCTCTTTCTGCTTCTGAAGTCAGGGGGCTACACCAGCAAAAATGAAATAGAATTTTTATTTTGATTTATATGGGGAAACACTTGAAGTAATAAAGGATTCATTTGCAAGCATAAATACAGAGAATCAAACACTGTTAGGCAAGTAAAAGGAACTTAATGTTTATTATCTATTATTGTTTAAGTCTGTCTCATAAATGTTTGCAGTTGACAATGTATTTCTAAATTTGTTGATTAAGAGGGATCAGATGGCACCATTTAAAATGTCTAATATGACCTCTTTGTAAAGAGTCCTCTCAGTTACCACATTTTCTGGTGGATAATTTATACTTCACGCTACTGCAGCTCTTTACAAGTTTATCTATTAACAGGTTTCCAGTGAGCCCTTAATCTGTGGTAAACTGTGGCTCTCCCAAGGTGACCACGGAGCCATTTGTCTTTGGAGGGGTTCCTCCTATTAGGATTTGAAAGGAGGGAGAAACAGAAGTGAGGGTGATAATGGAGTTACTGGGGGCGAAAGGCAGCTTATAAGAGATCGGATACAGGAGGCTATTAGGATAAAGTATGTTCTGGGATAAGATTCCATTTATGTTACCCAAATAATTCACTCTGGTATTGAAAGACAGATTTATTTACGGATGGGCTCTGGTCATTATAAATGTGAAAATATGGTAAATTCTTCTCTGAACCTAAACAAATTTTTAGAAGTAAAACTAATTCTAACTTTAAAAATGCCAAAGACAGAGCCCCCGAGAACTCCTGATATGCTTTTCTAGGGGGTAATATACCACAACCATATGCATTCTCTTTTGGTTAATTCTTTTCTAACTTCAGCTTCTGTAGTTTTACCCAATGGCAGGTACTTTCATTTCTGTTCTGGGACTTCGCTTATGACATTCTGACCTGGAGTAGTTGCTTCTTAATATTCTTGCTAGTGTGCTTTAGGAAATTTCAGTGCTTCGGTTGTCATGATAAAAGGATGTACTTCTGGGCGCCATACACTTGATGTGAACACCTCAGGCTCCTCTTCTTCCTTCATCCTGTTTCTCCCTAGAAAAGCATCCTGAACCTGTGCCCTGCACTTTGCTGTGCTGCTAATGCTGCTACTTATCTAGATTCTTTAACAATGTGTCCTACAGTAAAAGTGGGGAAATTTTGCTAGTTTCCAAGGACACTGCAAAGCTTTGATTGAGAAAAAACATGATTGATTCCCTTCCTGCTCTTACACTAGCTTTCACTGAGGAACCTCTGCAGGGTCATGGAAGCCGTACTCTAAAGACACTCTTATTCCCTTTCGTAGATAGAGAAAAAAGTAATACACACGTTAGTCCGTGGATGCCTATGGAAGACTAGACAATATGTGTTTGGAGAAGCATATATACACTCAGGCATACTATTTCCTCAGATTGTGAAGACAGAAAACAACTGGCTGAGCCTTCAGCTGCTCACTTTTTCTATTTTTGGTAAGAAACATCAAGACAGAAATAACACATCCACAAGAAAATGCTTACAGTACACATTTGGGAATTCATTTTTTGAGAGCAGAGAAATTAACTTAATGGTCAGACATGAACTGCAGGATTGATTGTACTGAGATCTGGTAGATGTTACAGGCAGCCGGCTCATGCATAAATCATCCCCAAGTAGAGTCACTCTGGAAATTGCCTTACAAAAAGCAGAGGTGGTGGAATTGAATTCGGTGGCAAATTATTGAAGCATCATCAGTGATCCATGGGGCATCTGTTTGCTTTTGAAGATTATTATGCATGTAAGTGTATGTGAATGAATGTGTAAGAGAGGACACGTATTCCCTGAAAATCCGTAGTGCAGATACACCAGAACACACTCATGGGTAGTATCAGGGTCTGCTCCATTTGCAATAAAGCATTTTAACCTGGTTGCTTTCACACGCACATTTTCTCATGTGCAGAGCAGTGTTTTTATGGCAGTTTAATACCCACTGAGTGTAAAATTCCTCAAGAGGCTGATTTCTAAAGTGCCTTTCCTTGTAGTTTCTCACTATGTCATCCTTCCCTAGGTGATATTTGAAATCACATCTTCAGAACTAAATGATTCCTTATTGTGCAGTCTAATTCATCTGTCTGCATCTATTTCCAAAATGTACAATGAAAAAGGGTAGCCTTGATTTCTTTTTGCTGCACAAAGAATAGATATGTCAGTGCTGGCAACCTGAATCTTGCAACATTTGTAAACTCTTACTTATAAAAAATAATGTCAATATTACATGAGAAAATTCCAGTTTCATCATACAATAGCCCTTGTTCACAGATAACATTATAATATGCATTTGCCTTATTTCAGATAAGGAGTAAGTGACTTACTGATCCTTTCAGAAACAAATTTTGGATATTCTTTTATCCCTTCAGCAACGTCTCTTCAAATTCTGTTTTAGGAATATCCAAAGACTCCATTACCAAGCTTTTCTTTGTGTACTACAAACACTCTTTAGTGTTTGCAGTTTGGAACATAAGACCACAGGAACATAGCCACAAACTATGTTTCTGAAATGAGTGTTTTGTTAACTACCCCAAAAAGGCAATTCAGGGGCAATATGAAACAGCAGAAATGTTCTCTTGGGTGTGAAGATGCAAGAGGATCAGGTCTGTTGCAGTCTGTTGCACAGTTTCCTTCCATAATAGCTGGCAGGGCTCTAATAATACTTCTGTCTTAATGTTGCACAGGCATTCTGTCAAATTCATGGTTCTTTTTTAGGAATATTAGATTTTCATAGACTCAGAGGTTGGAAGGGATCTCTGAAGTTCATCTAATATAGTTACCACTCAAAGCAGGGATGATTAGGTCAAGTTTCTTGTAGCTTTGTTCAGTTGAGGGTTGAATATCTCCAAGACTGGAGATTTCACAACTTCTCTAAGCACTGTTGCAATGACTACTTTCCCGGGATTTTTTCCCCCTTGTATCTACTGAGATTTTTCTTGCTGCAAGTTGTGTTGTTGCCTTCTGTGCTTCCACTTGCACATTGGAGAATAGTTTGTCTCTGTCTTCCATTAAAGACAATGATCCTCTTTCAGTCTTTTCCTCTTAAGGTTGAATGAACCCAGGTCTCTCAGCCTTTCCTCATATGTCAGGTGCGCCAATCCCCTAATCATCTTGGTGGCCCTCCACTAGAACTGCATCTATGTGTCTCTTACTGGTGAGCCTGAACCTGGAAACACCACTCCAGATGTGGTCCTAGAAGTGCAGAACCCTTTACTTTAAAACTTGAATGTTTTTTTAATGTGGATCAGATCCCAAGTACTGGCGGTACTTGTGTAATAAATCGAATTGAGACGTATGTTCTAAGAATTTCTTAAAACATCTACTTTTCTTTTGCTACTTAGAAAAAAGTGTTAGAAATAGAACAGATACATACTTCATTATCTCGATCCTTCTCCAGGAAGTGACGGGCAACGTGACTGGGTAAAATATTCCGTAACATATTTTCATTGTGCTCCCTTAACTCCTTCATTTCATTGATTTCTTCTTTTGCTTGAACACGCCACAGAAAATCCAGCCTTGCTGTGTATTCCAACTATAGTTCCAGAAAGAAAAAAAAAGGCAAAAATAAAACCTGACAAGATAAGAGCAGAGATTGTATTGTCATCCTGGCAGCCTGCTCCTGCCATGTAACCACCTTCAGTGCTGCTGAAGATCTTTGAAAGAATTTGATTTCGTTGTCAGAAAAAGAGATTATTTCTTTGCTTTGTGTATGGTGAGTGTCTCAGAGGGATCTTAGGCAAAATAATATTTGTCATATTAGAGTGGGTAGAATATGTCACAATTATTTTCCTTTTAAACAACTCTTTATTAGATAATGGAGTCAGACAGGAGATAAGGTATTGGAAGATATTGGTATGAAATGAATTTGTTCTCCTTTTCATATGTGTTTTCAAATTAAATGGGTTTCATGAGGAAATAGCACAAGGATCATTCTAAACACTTTGCAGAGACAGGTAATTTACTTCTCAAGGATGAGCACCTTTCAGCAAATCCGTATATAACAGCCCAACACACTCTCAAAGAGGACTTTCAAATCTGTGGCACCAAAATAAGGTATTTCTGCCATGGGGACATGTAGTTATTTGCAATTTAGGTATTTTAAAAGATAGTGAAATACATGCTATTTGATAACCCCCTGAATACTCTGTCCCTGGTGTAATGTTGATCCAGAGTTGCAGTCACAATTTAGCGTGTGCACAGTGGCAGTGCCCGATACCCTCACCTACAAAGTTAAATAGTTTTCATTGCTGTATGTGTACAGAACAAAAGGAAGATTCCTGCACAGCACAGCTTATATATACATATATATATGCATTGTGCATTTTTATATGTATATATAAACTCATATTCATATATACATAAATGGCAACTGTCTGCTAGCTGAAGCAGGAAGATGTCAAAAAATCACGTTTTTTGCCTGAGAGGCACATGTGTCAGCACATGGACAAGACCAACACCGCCAGAACTTTTGGGTGCACTGCACTGATGGAGACTTTTAACCAGATTTCAAGGTGGGTGATACTGGAGCTTGCACAAGGGGTGACTTATTAAGCTACAGCCTTATTGAAAATGATGGAAATATATCTCTGTGTAGTAAACTGAAAGATAAAATATATTTGTAGGCTTGAGATGCTCTAACTGGAGATAATAATCAAACATGCAGCAGAGAAGCATATCATACCAAGAAATAAATGCATTTTACATTTGGGAGAGACATCAAATGGTTTGCTGGGATTAAGGAAGTGGCTGGGATATAATTCACATATGAAGCTGAAGTAAAGGGCAAGCCTGCAGTGGGTGGGAGTGACTGAGGGGGTGTTCAGGCATTGTTTAGTGACTCATCTTGTCCACATTTCTCATCACCAGCAGCAGCCAATGGCAAACCACTCAGAAGAAAATGTAAAGAACCTTACAAGGGGCCTTGTAGGTTGTCTGTATTCCAGAGAGTTTTAGTTCCTAAAATCTAAAAGTGACCCTGGCTTGATATAAACTTCCAAAGTTTGTATTCATTTTAGCAGCGATCTACTTGCCCTCTGGATGCTATTGACATCTTTATAAACAATTAATCTCTTTTCTAGTTCTAATATTTTGATCTTCCATCTTGGATCTATTAATTCCCTAAATTAACTAACACCCCCACCCCAGAAAGAAAAAAAAAAGACGGGAAAAAGATATTTTTAAACTATTTTTTAAAATCTTTTTCAGTTTCCTTCCCCTTTCCTTTTGTACTAGAAGACAGAGCCCATACGAGATCATAACTGACTTTTATCTCTGTGCAGGCAACATTGACTGCAATTTTGCAAGGAGTTCTAAAGGTATTGGCTTGGAGCAGGAGCTGCTGGTGGATTCTGAGTTCTTTGATGCTTCAGCTATTTAATTCCACTATAATAAGAGCTTTGCAAAAACCTGTAGTACAATTTTTCACAGCTGATTTTTTATGCTGCTGTACAGAAAAATTTCACAGCTCTAAATCTAGCTCAGAATAGCAGCAGCTAATCTTTACATTTCAGATAACACCATTCTGGTTATTTATAATCACATTGTAACATGAAAGATTTTTCTTGCATCATCAGTGGACAACTGAGATGAAACTGTCAGTTCAGAGATAAAAGGGTGTGCTATGTATGAGGTTTGAAAATAGAATGAAAATGTTTTGCTGAGTCCTGATATTTGTTAAAGCTAAACAAGTTATAAGGTTGAGTCTTGGGTTTATTTTTTGATTGTGTAAAGAAATGGGCACATCCTGGGCACAGTGATGCCAATAAAAATGACTGTCTGCAACTTACATCTTGAAATGTTCAGGTTTTCTTGCCCTAACAGCTCTACAAAACACCCCTAATTCCTACAGTGATTGAAGAAAATAGAGAATATGTATTACACTGAAAGCCTGACACTGCCTTTATCTTCTAAATGCCGTACAACCCAGCCTCTCTGAAGACAATTGCTACATGGAAAGGATCAGTGTTTGAGGGGCAGAATATTCTTCCTTAGAGAACAAGAAAAGAGGATTTACATCCCAAAGGGACAATTTCAACCACTGAAAGCAGTTGAACTCCAGCAAATACCCTTTCTTTACTACACTAAAATCCAAATATAGAAAGGGTAATGAAGAGATCTGAGGCATAATACCAGAATTAGATATGTCTCCTCCTCTCTTTTTCTCTTTCAATTGGAAAATTCTCCTCTTTGGATTTCCCCATTCCTTCTCTTTTTCCCAAGCATGAAGAAGGTTCAGGAGGTCAGGTTTGTTGCAGATAAATTGCTGTGTAGGGATGTCAGATCTTCCTCCCTTTCCACAAGGCTCCGTAGAAATGAGCTGCCAAAGTTCAAGGCTTCCCTTGTACCAAAGAGCCCCAGAAGTAGACGAACAAGCCAGTCAGTCAGTCAACACTTGCCTACACCACAACACTCATCTAGTGTAGGCAAGATCTACACTTAGGTCTACAATCTAAAAGAACCAGAGAGGATTTTGCCCTCTGTTTTAAAAAGGCCTCTTTTTAGGTCTAATTGGGATGGAGGACGAGGAGGCACTGAGTTTGCTGTGGGCAGTTTTATTCCCTCTTTGCAATTGGTAAAACCTTCCCTTTTAAAGCCATGGCAGAAGGTTTCACTCAGGGTTCATAAGTTATTTTGTGTTTTCAGTAGAGATGTATTTCTAGTAGAGAAGACTATATATGGTATTGTATTTTGATAAGATTTCAAGGGATAGTTTATGTTCATACAAAATGTTTAACTGAACTTATTAAAAAGATAAAACAGTAAATGAACACATTTTACAACAGAATAAGTATAGTCTTGAAATTATCCTCAACACTTCTTCCGTGTGCTTTTTTCTCAAGTTTAGTTTGCAGAAAATCTGCTGTAAAATATGTATTGTGCTAAAAAGATGCACTTCTAGATGAAATTGGATTTCTAATCAGGACTTAGTCTATTTAGCCTAATGTCATGTAACAGTAACACAACTACTTTTAATTATGGGTTTAGCACAAGAGACCCATGAGATTTATTGGCTGAAGTACAAGTAAGATTTTAAGAAAGTTCTGAGTCTAATTAGGCTCACACAACTTTTTCTTGAATCTAACTTAAAATTCTGGGTGCAAAAGTGGGGATTAATTTTAAATCACAATAGATAAAGAACAGTAGTTAGCTGTTCAGAAATTAAAGGCCCATAAACATAATCTTACAAAAGTAATCTTTTTTGTAAATCCACCTAGAATGAGGCAAGTTTTAAGCTATTCTACTTCAGAATACTTTTGCAGTTTGTGAGAAGCAAAGAGGACAGCTTTATTGGATTTACTCTGCTCCCCATCAAGTCAGACTATTGCAGGGTTTTTTTTTCACATGTGCTCTGGATGAATTTTTTATATATGTACTTTAGTTGGCATTAACTCTATAACAGGAAATTAAAGAGTACGAGGAGGTGTTCCTGAGTACTGCTGTTGTATATTGTCAAATTGACAGAGTGGCCCTATAAATCATTTGGGAGAACGTGCAGAAGTTAGCACATCTCAGGGACCATTTCCAACGGTAGTTTGAGTGCAGCCACCCTGTTTTATGGAACGAGAAAGATTAATAGAATGGGTAAAGACTGTGCTGTGATAACAGTCCTCTGGGCTGGAAAATACATTCAAAGATCCCAGATTAGGCATTTGTAGACAACTCAGTCGGAACTGTGATCCTGAAGAGCATTGCCTGGATTGTGCCTAATCCTTGCTGTACCTAAACTCCTTTAGTGTTTTCTTTTTACTATTTACTCTCATTTTAGACCATTCCCAATCTTTAGATAAGTATCTTTGCATATCTCAAGAATCATCAGGAATATTATAAGGTTTATCACGAATTTGGGATGTTTAGCTCTTATTTGTTGCCTATTTTTCCTAAATGGGCTTTATGTCTTGATAAAGATACATCAAAGTACATTGTTTTCCATCAAACTTAAAATGGGCAAAAGCACATTTCCTCCTTTGCTTCCACTACTCAGTCATTCCTCATTTCTTCAATTAGAAGATAAAAGGGAAGAAAATTACTGGAATATTTAAGTCTCACCTTTTTTTGCTCTTCTATGGAAGGAATGGAGCCTGTAGATTCCTGCACAACTTAAAAAGTTATGGTATTGTAATAAATTGCATAATATTGTGTTATTCATCACAGCAACATTCCTCTCTTATTGCTTTACTCAAATTAGGATTGAGAAATTCCAGTCTTAATCATCTTAATGTTCTTCAAGGGAAAATCTTTAAAGAAGTTGAACATGTAGGACAATGTTTAAAGGCAAATGTGGTTGCTGCTTCCTTTAATGCAGTGGTCTTGTTTGCCTTTATGTGAACAGGCGCTGCCTGAAGTCAGCATATTTGACATGCAGCGGCCTAGAGGTTGACAGCCAGAAGCGGTGGAGAAAACACCCTGCTTTAGGTGGCTTTTACTCAATGCACTTGTTGTTTTAAATCTCAGTTTGTCATACTTCACTCTCCCTGTGCACTGTGTATAGATTCTTGAAATACCCAGATTCTCCTCAAGAATATTAATCCTAAAGCTCTGAGGCCCCTAAATCCTGGTTATGATCTTGGTCCATGTGAAAGGATTCTTGCAAGTGGTCCATGACCCAAAGAAGTTAATGTTGATTCTTAACCACAGAATTTTGTCATTTCCTCAAACCTGCTGTTTTTCCTCTACAAACATACTAAGCTATTTCATGGGAGTTTTATTATTTACTGTTTGTCATTCCCTTTCTTCATTTTGGTTTTATGCCAACTCAAAAGCATTGAAGCAGTCAGATGCCACTAGAATTATACAAGTACCTAAGATAAATAAAGTCGCATTTTTTCCTTCATTTTCTATTAGAAAATGCAATATAACCTGTGTATTGCTGAATATAATATTGCACATGTTCTTTAAGAATGCTAGGCACCGTCATATGTGGGCTTTTTAAAATCAGATTCTGCATATGGTTTATTAAATTGTTAAAGGTCATATGCTCAAGTGGATAAAAAAGCAGCTGATATTTTGAAAGTAATTATTGTCACATCATGCAATAGCAAGTGATATAGGGAACGGTTAAAGCAAATGTTTGCATTACCTGTTGACCATGATAAAATACAGCTAAAAGGAACATTGCCATCAGTAGTAAAGATGCCTCCTTTGTACCCAGGAAGTCTGTGCTGGAAAAAAATCCAAAGTAAAATACAGTTATTGATTTGTCAGTGTTGTAATTATTCAGAAATTTAATTTCATAATGGACCCTAGTACTTTTTGTTGCTCTTTAAAAATACCTTATATTTGAAAATTTAACTTAGCAATAATTCATTCAAGAGAACAGGAGTGTCATTAGAATGTTCACTGTTTGGAGACAAATGTATGAAATAACTAAATTGTAGCCTACAGTTGGTACAGAAAAGGTGATGATCTTTCTCTTTCAAATGTGGTATGCAAACTCTGTGTCAGTCAGTCTCTTTTCCTAGGGCTTGACCAACAACTATGAACCCCATAGCCCCTGTGGAGAACAGGAGTTGGGATCTGGATGGGAAAAGGTTGAGGCTGGTTCTGCAAAAGGGAAACTTCCAGACTGTGAAAGTAAAAACCCAGTGAATGGGCCTAGAGATAAAAGATGGACCCCAAGGCAGGTGCTGAAAGTTAAACATTCCCACATTGTAAGGAAAATTCGGAGAAGATGACAGGTGACTTAAGGAAGGAGGCATGGATCAAAGGGGAATCAAAAAAATGGCAAACGGTAATTAGGTCTGGTTTTACTGAGAGGAGAGCAAAGAAGTGTCTGCCTATGACAGGGAAAGTAAAGGAAATGCTTGCAGACAGGCGGAAAGCAAAGAAAATGATCCAAGAAGATACTGGCCGTATGAAATCTGCTGTATGAAATTTCTGAGATGCTGTGTGTGGAGCCTGAACACAGTGTGACAAAATAAGACAAAAGGGGTCCAGAGTAGCTAAAAGGGGTTTCAATTTCCATGAGAAATTACAGTTATGTGGAAAGATGACAAAAATTAGGAAAGTGAGTATCTCTGTAATATCTTCATGAAGAGGTTGGGGAAATGGTAGGGCTGATCCTACAGTAAAACAAAAGGGAGAAAGAACCAAATTTGGAAATGAATCGAATATAGATACTTGGTAATCATTTTGTTGAAGGGAGATGAGGAAAGCTGAGGAAATGGTTAAGAAGTGCTTAAAGCTTGAAGTTAAGAAAAAAGTTAATAAAGGAGTAAACAAGGAACAGAAGTTGGAAAAGACTTTGGGACATTCTTCTGTCTATCTTGAGGTCTAAGAATAAAGCAAAGTTCAGACCTGGAATGCAGTTTCTGTAGTAATTTCGAAAAAACTGTCAGGTGATATTTGTCAGAGGAGGACTCCTATGACAGAGAAATTAGAGAGAGAAATAGCAGAGCTTTATGGAGACTGAACCAAAAGGAAACTTTCTTGTGACAGAGCTAACTGAACACAGTTTTTGGGCCTAATGAAGAGTTTGCTGTGAGGAAATGTGCCACTATGGGATGAGTCATCGGTATAGAGCACAAGACAGGCAGGAAACATCTTTGTCAGCTGCAAATATTTTGTAATTAAAATGTTTCTTATTTTGAAGCTGTCAGAAACATAACCTCCCAAAGATTTCATTCCAGAAGGACCCCTTGTACACTGGCCAAAGGCAAAAGCCTCAAAGGTCTTAGTTATTGTGTATTGTGGTAATGCAGCTCTATCTACAAATATATGAGCTGGATGAGTTTTGTAGGGAGTTGCAAAACCTTTTATTCAACTAATTATTATAGTTTAGAGAATAGATAAGTTTCTGGGCACATAGCCTTGAAACGCATGCTTCCTAATGTCAGAGCTGAAGTTCAGGTCCTTGTCCTGAGTGTGGAGCATCTTAGTTGAGTTCTCTATGTCCTGGCCTGTTGGCTACTCTAGAAGGTATTCCCGGCTCTTTCCTACTCTTCAGTGACAAAAGTTACTGCAGAATTTCTTTGACACAGGGAACAGAAACTACTCTGAATGCTCTAAGTTTTTCACACAAGGGAGAATCTTTCTTTGCCATGTCCAATTAAAGACAAAAATTAAAGACAATGGTCATGATTTCTACTTCTAGTTACTTAACCAACATATTGCTTACTACCATTTGCCATATTTGCTGGGCTCTGCTGTGAATATTCTGTACAGACATTATTAGTCTGTAGAAATGTAACTAGCATTAGAAAAAGGAATTTAGTCCTAAATCTTTAGTACCTTGCTGCTGTAGGAAGCTAGCAAGGAAAGATATGCATGCAAAGCTTTATTATGTGTAAAGATGTGGCTTTCGTGAGAACTAATTGTACTGCATATCCATGCTTTTCTGTCATTCTGAGAATCTTCATCTGGCACGTGTTTACAAGCACAAGCAACTGCAATACTAAATTGGTCAAGTATCAAAGACTGAAGAAGTGTTTTTCTGAATGAGCTAAATCACTTCTGCTCTGGTTTCAGTTATTGCAACACTTCTTGCACCTCTGACTCTGCAAATTACTGTAGTTCTTCTGTCCGTCTTTTCAACTCCTCTTCCTGGGCAGGAAGCCTGGGAGGAGGAATCTGTCCTTCAAATGCCCTCCTATGAAATGGAGTCATCTCTGTATTCCTTATATCTTTTACAATTACGTGTTATAGTTTGAAATTCATGCAGTTAAACCCCTGCCCCTAAAAAATCAATTGTTTGCTCCTGTTTTCTTAAATTGAAGTGAGAGTTTCAATGAGTACTCTGCAGTTTTCAAGGATAGAAGCAACCAATGTATATGCACTACAATGCATATTTTTAGCAACATGGATAGACTATGGGAGACACAAAAGACAAACCTTGCTCAATATTTAAATGTCCTCATGAAATGAATATTTAAATAAAAAGGTCTGTGAAAGAATCACATTATAAATCTTTCTGGATTAGTCATTGTCTCTTGCAACTGTCATTCCGTACTTAGCCATGATGCTCTCCAATATGTGTATACTCTGTCAAGATTTCACCCATTACCTTATCAAAAAGCAGTTCCTAAAGGGGGCTGTGAACACTTACTCTCCATTGTGGTTAAAGTTGTCATATTGCAGAAAAAGGGAAGCATAAACGGTCTCAGTCAGCAGAGAATAGATCGCAATCATGATGAGAAGTACTGCCAGCTTCAGCACAGAGTTGAGACGAAGAAAGACTGCACAAGTCACCATTGCCAGCACACCAGTGAAGACAAAATACTGAACAGAAAACAGCAGTGGTTACTTCCGGTGATCAGTGACTGCATATTCACTCCATAAATATCTACACAAATGATCAAGTGATCAGAGTATAATAGAAATTTGTCTGGATTTGAGTGCTCAGCTAAGTCTTCTTAAGGTACAGTGCATTTCAAAAATAATGGTTTTGCTAAAATAGAACATGGAATTACAAATTCTTTGTTTTTCATGTCACCTCCAAGCTAGCAGAAATCCTCCTCTGAGCCTTTATGGCATTTTCATTGTGTTAGAAGGGAAAGGGCATCTTGTACAGTGAAAAGAGGAAAGGGAGAGATTTAGTAGTTTGCTCATGAAAAGACAACTGAGAGAAAACAATTTATATTCCTTTGGATTCTGAACTTCCACAAGACCCACATTAATCAGGATGGGAGAATTATATTCCTGCTTTAAACTTTTTCCCATGCTACTCAAACAGAGGATAAAGCCACAGGTTTGGTGGTTTTCTTTTTTTTTATATTTAGTATTGCTGGCCGAGTTCAGTTAAAATGTGATGCCTGGAAGATTTATTCATATCTCATTTTCTAATCTCTTCATTGTCTCATTTTTCTCAATGATTAGTCATCTGTCAAATGCAATCCATGCAGCTGATACTGGATACAGAGAGACAATCATGGCCGTGAGCTGTTCAGATTTAAAATAGCAACATCAACACCCACAGTCCAAATGTAGTTTAACTCCTATCATACAGCTTTAAGAGAGATAGCATTCATTTTTCTGAGTACAGTTTTTCTTTAGTACGGTTCCTCTGGAGGGAAGTCTGCATCCCTGCCATTTGCAGCATAATCCTGGCAATATCATGACACTGCCATATGACTTCCCAAGCAACATGCTTCTTTTATCTACACATGACCAACCCATTGAGTTTCTTGCCTGCTTGCTCATCACACATAGGACTTTTTTTTGCTCCAAATGCAAATTTAAAATAACTACAGCAGAATGACTGCTGGTTTTGCCGTGTAAGTTGTATTTCTCTCCATTAGCTCATACGAATAAAGTAGCGTGTTTTATTGCACTAGGTTCATTGAATCATTGCTGGATGTGTTTCCAGCATAAAAGTTCTGTATGAAGTTCAAAGGTTGAAACTTGGTTGTAGTGCTCCGTTGGACCATAACATTAGTTCCTTCTGTAACCCGCCTCTGCCTTTTCTATCAGCATATGTATCACAGAATCACAGAATCACAGGCTTGGAAGGGACCTCTGGAGATCATCCAGTCCAA
>VXBO01010048.1:273447-318998 GCA_013400135.1 Rhinoptilus africanus
GAGGATGCTGTGGGAGACCGTGTCAAACGCCTTGCTGAAGTCAAGGTAGACCACATCTACCGCTCTCCCCTCAGCCATTGTGTATAGACACAAAGGTTCAGTTTTACAGTGTTGTTGAGGCACCTGACTCCACCCTCAGTACACAGGTCATTGATTCCAGGTAGAGGTTGCCATGTAACCTCTATGGATCTGTGCCTCAGATTCAAAAGTACCCTCAGAAATACCTCAGGATAGGAACAGATGTCTGTAAAAGATGCAGATGAATTGAACGTCTGGTTCTTCATGGCTACTGGTTTGTCAAAATCACACCATAGCTGTGAAGAAAGAAAACAAAATCAGGGCTATATTATGTTCACCGTGGACTAAGTGCTTGTGTGGCTGTCTGGGTTCAGAGGTGGAACTGGCTGACGTGCTGCTCTCTGTGCCGGGTCCCTAACTGGCACCAAGGACTAAATAGACAGGAAGAAGACATACTGTTAAGATGAAATGGAAAGGGAGGAGCTATTCATGCTACAAACATAAAGCATCTGAGTAGCCTTCCTGTGCTCTCTTGTTGCCAAAGGGGAGAGATGAGCTTCTCCAGGAGTTTCAGAGGACTGATATTGCACTCTTAAGAACTATCCTCCCCAAATGTTTATAATTAGCTATGAACTGCAGAGAAACTCATTGGGAGCATAAAATCAGATTGTACATATACACTTGTTTACAAGCAGGTTTTTTTCTGCTATGTTGTTATGAACAGTGTTATCTTTATGGATGTGGGACAAAATCCCATGACATTATGCAGAATTGGCTTGTGCCTAAAGATAATGCAGTCCCAGAACTTCAACTGTGATGCCTAGAATGGAAGGGAATGAAAATTCATTCATGATACAATGATTTTGAGAATGTAATACTGTCTCTTGCTGCTATGACCTGCCTTCATTTTAATGGTATTTCAAAAAAATTGTATTAAATATAAAAAAACCCGCAGTGTGGAGTTGCAATACATCATGCTCTTAGAACACAGGGAAAAAAAATCATTAATAGTTTCATATTTTGACAGTTAAAGCAGATGGAGTCTCCTGTTACATATATTAATCCAATCTGGATGTTTATACTAGGTCATTTCATCAACCTGGTATGTACAAGCTAGCTCCCCCGTCTATCTTTCCAACAGAGTTAGAGAGTTTGTTTAATGAGACCCAGTTTCTTAGATTTAAATTCTAATGAATTTTGAACTTGGAACTCTCTTGTTTGTTCTTTCAGCAATTCAGTCATCTCTGCAATGCAGCAACATTATCTAAGTCATCTGTGCAGTGCAGTCCTCCGTGACAACAGAAAGTTATTTGGTGGTACCTTCTTAAAGTTTATGATGTGTACAGCACCTTACTGCATGAGTATTTTTTTAAAAAACATTCAGGATCAGAAACTTTATTCTAATTTTATGACAATAAGAATGTGCTTGATGTATAGAACCACGGCCTTATGGCTCTTAGTAGAAAACATTCAAGTCTTAGTCCACTCCAACTGGGAGCATTTGAACTCAGCGGCTGCATATAGCTGCAAGGCTGAGCTGCATTACCTGTTCTTAAATGCATGCAGGTCCCTCCTGAGCAAACTATTATTATGGCAGAATTTTGACATATGAAATAATGAGGTTATATGAATGTTGTGATTTCCTGTAGGGGTCAGGACTTGGTGACTCAAGTCATTGCCATTCTAAATATGTGACAATAGCTATAACCGTTTACTGCCTTACAGAAACCCACTGGTATGACAGTTAAAAGAATTAAATTTCCTTTGACATGTTTTGGATTAGCTATCCCACAAGATTGCAGTGGACATAATCTGAAAAAATAATCCGCAAGGTCAGAGGAAAATCTTGTTATCATCATATCCATAGCAAATTGGGTATGGATAGCCCATTAGAGATCATCTTGTTTCAAAAGAAAGATTATTTCTAACAAAATCTTTCCTGATAGGTATTTGTCAAACATGATTTAAAAACCTCTAAATTCTACAGCACCCCTTAGTGATATATACTGTAATGTACCAATGTCCTTATCTTCAGGAAGTTTTCAGCCTTATTGAACTTCCTGTCATTTACTATATTTGTATTTTCTCTGTAAGGACAGCAATCAGTAGCTACATTCTTCTTTCTCCGACTAACTCTCCTATCAGTGACTGCATGGTATTAATAAAAAAACAAAGCAGATGCTGAGTCCTCTCATATTGGCAACCTGAATGCATTCGTGAAAGAATGACAGCAATAGAACATAATAAAATCTCATCTCTGTTAGCAAAAGACAAGGCAAACCCTTCAAGTATCGGACTTCAGCATACTTACTCCAATGATATAATCATAATTATTATTAATTATTACAGGATAATTATTGTTGTTGTTGTGTTGTTATAGTTGCTATTGTTATTACTGTGACTAAATGGTTCCCTGGTGTCATCTAGAAAAAATGAATATTTACAAAGAATAAAGTATGGATGAAGAACACTGCTATAAAAAGATGCCCTACAGGAGCAAAGAGCGATGAAAATTTTACTATTTAATATATCAGTGAGATATTTACCTTCTTCTTGGCTCAAGCTTCAGCACCTGCCAGGTTGTCTGACATGATAATCTGCCTAATTCATGCAAAGCTGTCTCATATTTCTGAATACATCCAGATAATCAGAGCTGTATTGTATTTGCATACAAGACCCCTCTCTTTTATCCTGTGATATTGTATAGAGCTAGGGCCACAGTGTTCAACTACCAGTATTTTTATTTAATCACAGTTACTAAGCAAAGATTGGTATATACCTTTCCTCACAGATATGCTGATAAACTTTGCTCTAGATTTGTCACATTTTAGAGTCTTAGTGGAGATGTGTAAATTAGGAGGCAAATCAGATTGAAGTCCCTATGTTTGAAGTGGAGAGAGAAAGATCTCTTTATTGAGACCAGTACGATCAAAAGAAATCTTTGGGGATTTCTGCACTGTTTTTTCTGCACTGACTATGAAGAAACCTGAGACTGACTATGCCCATAGTTTGGTATTTCAGCTAAGGTGAATCTGGTCTGAAGGGGTTTGTCAAACTGCTAAATGAGAAAGGCATGATATGATCAGAATTTATGCTTTATAACTTCTTTTTACATGTGTGGCCACTGTCTCAGCTTGACCTGCCTCATGCTTTTTTGAAAGTATTTCCAAGGTTGGTTGACACTTCTCATTTTTTTTAGCAATCATCTAATTCATGGGAGATGAGGAATTTAATATCTATAAGCATTACTTGGATTGACAGTCTTTAAGAAAGTATATCAGCATGTCAGAAAATTACAGATGGTCCTCAAAGGGTAGATATATTGAACAGAAAGTAGCAAAAAGGTTTTAAAAATAGATGATACTCACAAGGGAGAAATAATTAGATATTTCAGAAATACATAGTTTAGGCAACAGATTGAATTTCCTGAAGCTGTGGTACTTTGCCTTTTATATTTAAATCATAGCTGGCTTATAAACACATTAGTTAGCAAGTCCTGTAGCATGCTTAATAATTCATAAATCATCTTTTCCTGTGTAATATTCCCTGGTTCCCTATAAGCTTACAATATTGATGATGGCTCCAAGAAAATTAATCAGAATGGATGCAAATATAATGACATTTCTGGCCAGGTAGGTCTCATTAATCCAGCAGCAGGTTTTCCGGAGCATTAAGGGTAAACATTTGTAATCCTCTGCCGTAGTGATTAGCACAAGAGCGGAGTGCAGCATAATCAGAATAGAAAACTGGATGACCATTGGTATCACCCTGGGAAATAAAAAAAAGAGAACCCAGCATTAAACCTCAACACAATACCACTGCTAATAAAAATAAATGGGTAAACAGTTAAGACTAGGAAAAATCAGTTGTCATAAATCTAAGAAAATTAGTCTAGAAAAAAAAACCCAGAGGAAGCAAAGATCAGTTCATGTCCCATAGCTCTGCCCATGCTTCACATGATTTCTTGCTGAGAAACTATGTGGAAGAAACAAGCCAGGAAAATCATTGGCAGTGCCTCTTGTCTATATAGAGCTTGAGTGGCAGGAATGTCCTTTCTTGTGGGACTTGGCTGTCCATTAAGTTTCTTTCAGAACAAATATATTCAGCCTCTAGGATCTTGATACCACTTATGTATGATCTGGTTCCTGCTCTAGTAGACTAGTTCAGTGGCAGTGTAGTAGAGTGTTATTTTGTTTACAGCCCAACACAGGTGTCTTAAACTCCTACTATACGGAGGGTCATAGATCCTAAAGTGAGTACAATAATGCAGCCCGTTGTCTGGAGTAAGTCAGGATAAAATAACTGCAGAAACTCAAGATTCCCCTCATTTTAATTATTAGTGGGTCCTCTGTAGCTAAGAATCTCATTGGTTTCTAAAAAAGTGAAAGAACTAAACTATTGTTTTCATGGAAGTCCTTTAAAATATAAAGCGTATAAAATGTTTTCTATGATCCAAATGTTTAAATGTTTGGCATACCCTATAAACTTCATTCTTACAAATGCGATCCTTAATAAAGTGTTGTTACATGCATACACAGAGCAGATAGTTCAGTTGCTTTGAATAGACCATTAAACCTCAGAATTTTTTCTGGTCAAACTTTCATTATATTTTTCTAAATTTATGGCTTTTTTCTTGCTTAAATCTGGGACCTGAAGTCAATCAAGTAACTGATGTGGCTGGGAAATGCGGTAAATTGCTTTACTTTGCTGAGAAGAAAGCACTCAGCACTTCACAAGTCAAGTACTTTTGTCCCCATTTGTGCCAGTTATTGTCCTTCTGCATCTCTTTTCCCAGAAATCAAACACATGCAAATTAAAAGTAACTCCATAGCTCCTGGAAACATTTCCCCTCTTCACTCTACTTTCCCTTGCCTTTTTGCTATCGAGCTAATGATTAAACTTGAGGCTTTGAATTAAGTAATTAAGATTTCTAGTAAAGCAGTTGTATACGTGTCAGTACACTACAGTGATTAAATCTTAATGTCTCATGGAAAAAAAGCTTTGAAAATGGACTATCAGGGTGCTACAGGGAAACTTCTGCATTTCCAGGTGCAATATTCTGCAATAGCCTTCTTGCTTTCCAAAGCCAAATGACTGAGATCTTCTTTGGAACGGATAGTTTCTATCTATATCTCAGATAAATATAGAGGGTCTATACATGCGGATGCAGCCTACCAATTCTGCAGACCTAGCCTGACCCAGCTCTCAATGAAACCATATTAAGGCTTTCAAAAAGATTGAGGTCAACCCTCAAGAGGTCAGACCTGAGGGCACTAAACATGAGTACTTATTTTGGACTGCCAAACTCTACATGCTAAGACCCAGTGCTATTGAATTAAGGTACTATAAAGGGAGCATTTAGAGACTTAAATTTGGGATTTCCATCCAAAATGCAGCATAACCTGCTTAGGTGCCTGAGAAACCATGGTCTTGTATTTGTTCATAATAAATATATAGGCAATAAAAAGTCTTCCACTGTAGCTGTTTGGTTGAATGTTGATATGTTTCTCTCTTGTCTAAGCCTGCTTGAGATAAAACAAAACTGAAGTCTGCACACCTGTGACCTCCTAGATGATCAATCCAGTATCTGTGTTTTGTTGATTTTGTTGGCAGATTTTGTTGACAGCATGCTGATAGGATCAAGTGCAGCAGAAGACACAGACAAGGTTAGAGGGATAGCAACAAACAGCCATCATACACTTCTGTCCATGAACTTCTCCCAGAACTGGGACACCTGCGTTGGATGCCCTCTTCATTCAAGAATAGATTCAAGACCAAATGCCTTTATTTCTAGGAGTTCCCCTACTGTCAAGGTCAAGTGAAGTTTGAAATGGAGCTTTTGCCTTCCCTCTTTGTGTATAGTCGCAAATCAAGAGTTGAGCCAGAAGGAAAAGTTACAGAACAGAAGATACAGATGTTTAAATGAACAACAGTTTGAAACCTATTTTTCCTCCCTCACAAGAATAACACAGCGAAAAACTGACAGAAATAAGAGTAGTTCAGCAGTCTACTCTAGTATGATCTATTGCCCGTCTGAGCATATAGAAAGTTCATTGCAGGAAATGAATCAAACTCTCAAGTCTCTCAGATGGAGAAGATGAATCACTGCAAGGTTGGCTATGTAATCTAATAGCTTCATAGAGGATAATTACAGCAGAAATATGGCATTAATTTATGTCACTTAGAGCAATTTCCCCAACTCAATATTTCAAAGAACGAAAACCATTGCAAAGATTTTTAAATTCAGTGATGTGACTGCCCTGTCAGGGAAAAGTATGAATGGATCAAATATTTATCCTGCGTGAGACAGATATAAACTGAGATAAAATTCTGAAACTCCCATAAGCAGTAGATGCAATAATAGAAAGATGATTCCTTTTAACACACAGACTAAGGCAACCTATCTGGGAAACTCCCTGAAGATACTTAGTAAGATGATTTAAATAATGTTTTCTTTCACTGAATTTCCAGAAATCCCCAAAAGATTCAGCTTAGAAAAATATTCAAATATTTAAGCAAATATAAAATGCCATCCTTGTTCAACAGAGGTCTGAAGCTTGCATCGGAAGACACTTAAATGTGTTGTTAGGAAATAAGTAAGCTACCATGAGGAGTGTGAATTACAGTTTGCTAGTTATTCCATGGAAATTATGTCCATGCTTTTCTACTGTGGTAGTTTACTTCTCTGATACCTACTAGAGATACAACAGATGATCACGCAGCTATCTCCAAAATTCTCTGAATCCAAATTGTGCCTAACTTTGTGATAGCTTGTTCATGTGCTCATACCTTGAATTGTTTTTAGATCTGGAACTTTGGAAATTTGAACTTCCATATTAATTCCTCATTCAATATGTTTAAGCATATTGAAACCTTCTGACTCAAACCCCCTCATCCTGTTATTTTAGGGTTGCTCATCTGTTGACCTCCGCTCATTTAACTGGTGTGCTTTCTTAAGACTGAAACACATTTTTTTTGTAGCAGAGTATTAGAACTTGAAAAAATTAAGAACAAAATTTGCCTTCTGAAATCTTGACAGTGATCTTCAGCTCCTGAAAGAACATAAGAACTGCCATAAAACACCCATGTTGCTACAAATCTTCTCTCACAAAAAGGATAGTGGCAAATATCCTTTCCCTAAATATCTTCCCAGGTTCCAGCAATTAATCTTTACGTGCATTCTTGAGGCCAAGGTCTCATACTGTCTTATACTACTGTTTAAAAACCCCTGATGATTCTTATCTTGTAGGAATTTATCTAGCCTTTGTTTGAACCTATTTGTATTTACAGCCTCTTTAACATTCAGTGACAGAAAGGTCCACAAAGCATTTCTGAAGTGCAGGGAAAAGCACAAGACTACTGTGCAAGATGGGAAAACGAGAAGTGAGACAGCTGCAGGCTATGTGGTTATGTGACTTCTTCTCCCCTAATTCCAATGGCACTAGACACCCTCAAGAGAATTAACAAAGATGAATCTGTGTAGACAGAAAAAATGTCATGTTTTTGTTTGCTGGCATAGCAGTGATTGATATAGCAGCAGAAATCTTTTTGGAAAACAGGTTCCATTAATAAGATCCATAAATCTTCTTGTACATAACTGAGAAAAAAATAAAAATAACAGCTACCAGAAGTGAAGAGTTTTGAATGCATTTTGGGAGAACTTTAAAGCAAACAAACTTTCTAGTATTAGAACAATATAGGACATAAGGAAGCGGAAGGTCAGGTACTACTCGGGGTACTTTCCCCGCTGAGAACTGCATAATACATGGGACACCACTGCCTGCCTGCATCTAACCACCATTTTGGTCTTCTTAAACATAAACATTGTGAACCAGGTCTTCCAGTGAGGAGTCAAGAAATATCACTGCATTATTGTAACACAATAAATGTCTTATTTCTTGCATACATACTGTATTTTCAAAGTCGTTCTACAGGTAGCCACAAGTTAATGTTCATCTGAGTGTTAGAAACCACCTAAGAATTATTTTTGTCTGGGCAGTTCTATTTTAGCACTTGCTCTGCCAAAGGCCAAATGGGACCAGGCATGTTTTAATGGCAGTCATATTCTGCTGTCCCTGCTATGATGCTAGAAAACTGATGTTAGTCCTTGTGTTCTCACTCTTGTGTTTTCACTATTAAATAGTAGACAAAAATGCCAATTGATGAGTTTGCTTAAAAAATGTGGACACATAGGTCTCAGCTATGTCACATTTTTGTCACCTTGATAGGAAGTTGTTGCTTAGTCAGCCCCCGATAGAGGCAGCAGTGAGAAAAGATCTACCAGATCATCTCCTTGCTGCTTCTTAATGGCACAAGATTGCTTTCCCCAGTTGGGTAATATGTACCATCAGCACCAAAGCACAAAGTACAATTTTCTTACGTAGCACATAAGAAACAAAACCAAAACAATCCCTGATTCCCAGTCACTTAGCAAAGAGGCACTGTTATGAGTCTGGATCATGTTTTACTTCAGCACTGGAAGAGGCAGGCCATATTGTGTCAAACTTTTGTAAACCAAACTTCCCACTTATCTCAGGGGATTTTCTGCTTAAAGACATAACAACATAATGTCAGTAGATGCTGCTGTCTTCTGTGAAAACATGTAGCTGCAGATAATGTGATACAGAAGTAGTTAATATTGGGGAAAAAAAAGGGAAAAAATATTTACGAACAGTTTTGGGGAACAAGCAGATTTTACCAGTTCATTCCATGTCAGAAATGCTATCCCGCTGTTTCCCCAAGAGCACCTTCAGATATATAGAAATATATTTCTGTATTTACCTGGAGGAAGGAAGTAAGCTTTGGATAGCGGTGATAAATACAAGAACAATAAATGCGCACACCAAGTTTGATTTGAATACTTCATCCCGCATTTGAGAATACTAGAATAGAAACAAACCAGAAGAATAAATTAGCTGTTAACCCATGCAGTAGTTTAATAAAGACTGATGCACATCGGAGACTTTGGGGAAATTAGCAGGAAGAGCTAAGAAATCAATAAACTTACATTTGTTTTTAAAAATGAAACACAACAAATAAATCATTAATAAGCTGGTAAAATATTTAATCCAAGAGAGCAAAACTCTGTAATTATTTGCTTTAAAAGTCCTCAGGTAGATACTAGGGGCTTGTGCCGTGAAGTAGAATACTTAATAGCGTAACCAGAGGAACCACAAATTTCCTCACCTGAAGGCAAACACTGAAGTCACTGCAACTCTGCGTGCATGACATCATGGAGGTATCCCCATGCTTGCCAAATTGAGGCTATTCTGTTTTCTTATTTACCTTTCTTTTTGAAGAAAAGTATGTAGTTTGGGACATTCGTTTGGGACATTCTGTGATTATTTGGGATGTATCCTAACTTATACAGAAGACTGTGCAGAAACTTGGCAATATGGGCATTCTCCAAGGAGAAAATTAAAATATGTAAAAGACAACTTACTACTATTATTTTTATGAATTATTGCAAAAATGTTTTTCTCCAGCATATCAAACCATGGGGTTTTGAACCAGCAGGTTCCCCTGTTACGGGAGTTACCAAGAAAAGAAGTGAGGGATACACTGGTGAATCACAGTGGATCAGTAAATGTGGAAAAATTAACCAAGTCCTCAGCTGGTATTTATCACTGCTAATTCAGTTAAATTCCAATTGTTTACAGCAGATGAATATTGGTCTGCAGACATATTTTTGTACATCTTTTTATCCTGTACTGATGCCCCTAAATTTCCTTCACCTAATAAAAAAATCCCACAGATGCCTGCCCTGGTCATTTTTCCTCCTCTGAACAACAACTCCATTTTATTTAATCTCTTGCAGTTTTGAAAGCACCGAGAGTTACACGTGCAGACAAAAGGAAATCAAAGTCAAAGAGATATCAGATATCAAACTCTTTCTCCAACAATTTGGAAATAAGGCAAACTGCAGTTATAAATGCCTAGAGAGCATTATAATTGAGAAAAATTAACAACAATTAAGAAATGTATCAGGAATACACATTGAGAGAGGTCAGGTATGAACTGTATTTTATAGGTAATCTGCTTTTGAAAGAAGATCCTATCTAGACTTAGATGTTATTCCCTACATCGACCTTTGGTTGGGACTTCATCTCAGTTATCTGGTCATCTAGTCAAAAGAGTCTCAGGCTCCTTAAGTGGGAAAAAAAAGTCTCTTCCCTGCTCCCATTTGTTATAAGAAAGAGAGGGGGGTTATTTGTTGGTGTCCCTCATTTTGACTACTCCTTTGCTGTGAGTATATCCTGTGCCTGCTGTTGGCAGAAGCAATATCATTTTGACATGGTTTTTGATGGTGCTTACAGGTAACTACTCTTAATTTTGCTGCTGGAAGCACAGAGGCACTGACCCTGATTTCATGTGCAGGAAAACAGAACTACATCAGTAAATAATGGACCGGTGCTTTTTTTTTGTTGTTGTTGCAGCACAAAAAGAACCAAAGGGAAAAGAAAGGTATGTATGTTCTTTAAAATATAACATGAAAACCCAAAACTGTTCCTTCGGGAAATTATAGAAAATTAATTGAATGAAACACAAACATGGAATTGCCTGCTGTGTCGAGCATTATGTCTAAAGGATGAATGCTGTGGTCTAATCAGTAACAATGTTGTGAAAAGAAATCTTTAGCATCTCTGAGGCAGCACAAACGCTAATGATAAATGTAGCACTTCCATAGAAAGCTAATCCCCTTAATGACTTGGAGAAGTAACTAAAGGATAGACGAAGCCTCAAAAGTATGAGGAGGCATGTAGCTGACTAGAGCCATGTAGAATGGTAGGAAGAATAATGATGTGACCTACTCTGCCATGAAAACCTTAGCTGCAACATCCTGCAGACCTACCTGCACTGGCGTGACTTGCTCATGGCATAGCAAAGGCTCACCCTGCTTCCCGTGGTTCCCATCTGCCTGCACTGAACTTTTTGGAGGGAACTGTTTATCTCCCACCCAGCCCAGCCATCTAGCTGAAACTGAGCTTGCGTAGGAAAGGCCAAGTTTTGACTGCCAAGTCATGCTGCTTATTCCCCACTTCTCTCTTTCACAAGGCTCTTTGTACTGGTAACACAACAGGCTTTCCATGTTGCCCTAGAGGTGTTTGTGCACTGAAGAGGAAGTTTTTTGGTCTCACTGCTGCTTTTTGACTCAGAGAGGATCTTATGTATGAAAATGGAGACCATGGGTTATTTTCTTTAGAGCAATATTGTTTGTGCCATTCTTCAATACAGGGGAGGGACAGAAGATGTATCAAGAAGCCCAAGGAAGGAGAAGAGATGGATGAACTCCTGAGAAGACCAAAGAGTAGATAAGGATACAGTTGTTGACCAATGACAGAAAAGAAGATGCTGAACAGGCCCAGAGTTTGCCAAGTGTTTCTTACAGACCTTCTTGCCATGGAAGTTTCTGGGTTGAAGGAAAGAGGTGAGGCTCATGTTTACAAGGATACAGCATGCAAGAAGGGCAAAATTTGTTTCCTACTCATTTAATTTCTATTTATCTCGCCCATCAGAAATTCTGAAACAGAAAACCTCAAATATTTATGTCTAATATTTGACTGAAGAAAATCTGTACTGTGAAATTCAAATTCCTTTTGATATTTTCAGTGTGCTCACCTCACAGAAAATATGTAAATGCTTCACCTCTAAGCCCAGTCTGATTTGTGATCCCAGTACAAATATGCAGGAAGACTTACAATATCTTTATCCAAATCATAGAATCATAGAATCATAGAATCATAGAATCATAGGGTTGGAAGGGACCTCGAAAGATCATCTAGTCCAAATCTTTATATTGGAAAATTTCCTTAACAAAAACCCTACCAGCATGTAAAATTTCCTGCCCTGTTACTATGATTTAGCAAGTATGAAAGTGTATGGCACTGATATTTCCAAGTCACTGCTATTAAGATAGAACATCATAATAATATATTTTAATTATTGGAAATAATCTAAAGTAGTATCAGCTTTTTCTTAGAAGCAATTCTGTTTCTGGAAACCCTTAGTGTATTTTCATTAGAAAATACACCATTTCATTAGAAAATACTACCTTAGAAGTACTGTCCTGTGATGAGTCTTTTGCTCTATCTGCCTATACCTTATTTGTGAAAATAACCTCTAGAAAAATTGAGAGTGAATGAATCTCTAAATGAGATATCAAGTGCTAACGAGTGAAATACAGATTAGTAATGACTAGACCATTTGGGTAAAGAATCTATTAAATATACCAGGTGAGGATCCTGCACAAATTTTCTGAAAAATGAAACATTACAAAATTCACGTGGAGATATACATAGTGCATCAGGGATATAACTCATTCATTAATGTAACTGTTACTGCTGGCTTTGTGATCTACATTTATTCTATCACCAAAAAGGACGCAGTGCAATGAGAAAAAAAACAACTGGGAAGATGTACAGATGGCTTAAACTGCTGCTATATACCAGTCGTTTAAACCATTGTAAACCAGGAGCTGTGCTAACTCCCGTGGTAGTTTTGCGCATGCTGATTCTAGACAAAAAAAAAAAAAAAAGTTTATCTTTTGAAACCTTAAAGGAAGCAAAACAGCACTTTCATTGGTAGCATAAATCTGCTGTCTGCAATTGTTTTACAACGAAAAAAATTCGCAACAACCTAGACTGTTTAAACAGAAGTCCAGCATGACATTTCGGATCTATTCCAGTCACCCCAAAAGATTTATGATCTGATGGTATGGTAGGCCTTTACTAATGCAGGAGGAAGAAATACCATTTATTGTTCACATGTTTGCTCACTCCTCCATGGTTTGAGGTGCAGAGCATTAACACAATTCCTATTGAACAAGGTTAACATAACACTTCTTGATCAGGATCTCAGCTATGGGTACTGGTTGTTCTGCCTACTCAATAACTGTAAAGTCTGGGGAGAGAAGTACTTACAGATAAAAGAAATAAGTATAAGGCAGATGCCAGCGCTGCCTGAATGTGTGATCGCTAATTGTGAGGGCACAAGATTTTGCACTGGAGAAGCTACTTTAGTTCAGAGCTACCTTCGAATTGAAGCTGCCCTTGGTCTGAAAAGAAGGTGAGCGGCAGCAAATGAGAATGGCAGTGTGAGATGTGAGGTCCGTAGACTTGCTGTTTGGCAATGCTGCAGGGAGCAGCTCAAGATGGTGATGTAGAAGGTCATGTAAGCAGTTGCAAAATGTTAATGGCTAGAAAAAAGCATAATTCTAGACTGGAAGGTTAGGGGTGAGGAGAGCAGAGGGAAAAGGCTTCTGAAATAGCTTTGCGAGACTCTAATTTAAATCTGAGTTTGTTTTGTTTTGTTTCCTAAGTAAGCAGGAAGAAGGGAGAAAATGACAGTAATATAAGATAATATGGAGGAAATAGTTACTTTCTGTAGCAAAACAGTTCACACACTATTTTTTTCATGACTGCCTGTAGACTATGGTTTAATGCTAAGGCTACTGGGACAAACCTGTAGATTCTGCAGTGGCAAGAAAGGAAGGAAGGGACATTTCCCACATTGTCCCACAAGGAATTGCCTCTGCCTCTAATTAAGAGGACGCTGTGATTCATCTTTCCTTAATCCACATCATCCCTTTGCATTCTGGTGCAGTCCCAACTTTTCTATGCGCCCACTTGTGGTGCCCCAGGACCCTGAACACAAGCAAGGAGGTTGCTGGCCAGCAACTACCCAACTGTTGGAAGCGGATGAACCAGAGCGAGTGAAACAGTGCTCATAGTTTTTAAACCTAAACTAAACTGTAATGCTAAACCCCAGCTTCATTTAGAAAGAAGATTTAGTCTGCCTACAGGAAGGATTTTGTGTTTGTATTGCCTGTTCTTACTGGTTGAGACTAACACCTAAGGAAATATTGAATGAAAGCACCAGTTTCCAAGCATTGCAGTACAGGTTGGGATTGGAAATGTCATACTGAGAAGAAAATGTACCAAAAATACTCAAAATATTTGCTTTTAAATAGATTTTTTGTTATCCAGGTGCAATTCAAAACATTATTGATATTTAAAAACTGGCCTATGTAATGTGATGGATTAGAGCATGGGGGTTTTTTTTCCCCTCTTGAGTAAATTACATTTAAATGAAAATCTACCCTTTCTGTATACATTTTTCTTGTGGCTGCTAATTGTGAAGTCTAATAAGACAAGAAAATTTATATTCTGAATACAGGATCTGATTCTGGGCAGTATTCCTTTACTCCAGCCCATGTTGAGGACTCATTTTTATTAAATAGCAATATAAGACTTGGTGAACTATTGACTAGCTTGCTCATTCAGCAAGTTGTTTGTGACCAGGGTGTTCTCTCTTTTTGCACAACAAAATTTCTAATGTATCATCCCTCATCTTCTAAATTAAATGCTATTTTGTCTAGACTTTTTTACCTTATCTTTTGACCTTGTGCCTTGAAAAGATTAAAGATTATTCATGATTTTCAGGCCTTTTGGTAGTAATTCACAAAATGTCAGAAATCTTGTATTTCACTGCTGCTGTGTCCCTGTCAGCTTTCCATGATGACTGCACCGAAAGAAATATCTTCATATCTTCGGCTGCAGCAGTAGTGGCAAATTCAGCTTTGGGGATGGTGCCTTGTGTCTCAGTGTCATAAATATTCTCTTGGAGAAATTGAATCTTTTCTTTTATTTTTTTTTTTTAAATGAACCTTTATTTTTCCCTCTGCAGGATTGTTTGCAAAATAAGGACTTATATATACTTCAAGCAGAATTTTTCTTTTCCAGTGGTTTTCGTTAAGCTCTCACCACTGATACCACCTGAGGACTGGTCTCCCATAAGTCAAATAAAAAAGTCTGCTTTCCAGTGGAGGCTAAAGTGATGATGGAGAAGTGGTCCTCCATACTTGCAATTCCCCATTCTTCTTCTTTGTTTTCCATCTAAGTGTACATCCTATCACAGACTTGCGGTTGCTGTAATGTAATAGCATACAAGTCAATGAAATCACTTGAGATCTGCGCAACCCCGCTCCATGTCATCAGTTTGCAACAAAATTCTCCCATTGCCTTATCTTTTTTAACTTATAGCTTACATCTGCATGTAGACTGAAACAGAAATTAGTGAGATCATACTACTCTAGAGAAGCAGCAAAGACACGAACAATATTTACCTCTTAGAAGCAGATGTTAAAAAAAGGATGCTTAAAACAAAGAGTTGACAAATTAGTTTTGACTTGAAATAAACACAGCAGCTGCCTAGAGAACATCAGATGTATCCTATGACTAAATGAAATAAACATATCTATATAAATATAGATATATATTTTGAATAGAAGTGTCAGTTTATTAATATGCTCAATCACCGTTTGTGCCAAAGCAACCTGTCATCTGAAGGAAAACTGCTTGTACTAGACAGCAAATGAAACCTGGCAAATGGCTGTTGTTTTCAGAAGCAGAGTTTGCTCAGTGTAGGCATTTTCTGACAATGAAATGTAATTATTGCAGCATTATAACACCTGCATCATCACACTGTCTAGTATGACCTCTATCTCAGTCCCAACTTCTGGAAACTGAAACAAAATAAAGAAAAACAGAACCAGAAAACAAAAAACAACACAAGATAGAACCTACAGCTTCTCTGCTTCTGTGGACATTTATTACAATTTGAGTTGCGAATAATGCGACTACCAAGACCCAGCTACCTTATGCTCCAGGCTGGAGTCTTTAAACATCAGTGAAAAAGGCTTGATATGCTCTCTTCTCAATTTATCGCCACTCCGTAAGTCGATGGTGTGCTCTATTCGCTTGTTAATTTCCTCAGGCCCAGACTGGACATGCAAAGCTTGTGCAAGATGGTTTGGAAGCAGATTTATTGAATTTCTTGTTAGGGCAGCCAGAGTCTAGGGGAAAGCACATGCAAACAGAATAAACCTGCTGGTCCCCTTGGGTTAAAAATGCAATGTTTTAGATCATGTTGCATTGCAAACCATTACAGCATTCCATGCAATTCATTCAATGAAATCTATAAAAGTTTAAAATAATAAGTCTGTTCCACTAAACACATACAGCACATTAAGGGCAGTACTTTAATGCCCTCTTTTATACAGACTAAGAGGTTTGCTGTTGCACTGAACACTAGGAATATATTGCCCTTTCCAGATTCTGCTAATTAATTCTTAGAGCATGCATGAGGGGAGTACACACCAAAATCATAGTAAGGTACCTAACTCAATGGTGTGTTTTAACAACTAAGAACGGAAGCTACAGAAAACAGAAGTCACAAAACAGGAGTAATGATATTTTTCCGGATATTAAAGCTACTGGATGTGTGTAGTTAAGGAACAGATCAGTTAGGCAGGAGTGAAGAAGGTGACATTTCTGATTATTTCAGCACTAGTTTTCAAATAATATATTCTTCTTCACTACTGGTATATTTCAGCCAGTCTAGATTACAGTTAAGCTATATGATTTAATTTAACTGTAATTCATATTATTATTTTAAATATTATCTCAGATGCATTATTCCTTTGGTATTTCATTGACTAATCAAAAAAAAAAGAAAAAGAAAGAAAAAGAAAAAACTTTTGCACAGCTTCGCAAAGGAAAGCTAGCAGAGGTAGTATGGAGAGTGCTTCACCTTCAGGAAAGAGGTAGAGTTTGTTTTCATAAAGAGAATAACTCAGTCCAGTTTCATGGTATCGTTTCATTACACAAACCCCAGTGAAGCAGCACTTTCCCACTTGAATGGGAAAATAAACTCTACTACCTGTGATATTCCCAAGGGTTAATAAATGTTAATGAATGGAAAGGATATAAACCTTCATACATCACAGCATAAGACACTTCAGAATTATTATGGACAAGAGATATTTCTGCTTGAGAAAAGTTATCCTATACGTTCTAGCTGGAAAGATCCTCTGTTATATCGCCTACTGGTCATTGTTGGGAACAGGAGTTTGGGATGGATTTATCACTAGGTTTCTCTGGAAAGCCAATTCTTTTGGATCATGGAATTACAAACAGCAAATGATATAGTGACGTTTCCCTTGTTAGTTTTCAAAGCATAGTCAGCAATTACATTCTAATGAATCTTGGAGAGCACATTAAAACACAGGTTGGGTATTTTTACGATCCTAAAATAAAGTCCAAGGGCTCTGTAGTCACAGATAGTATCTTTTTTCCTCATATTCCATCTTTTGATGAGTAACTTAAGAGCCCAATATTTGGGCAGAAAAGGATATTAGGACTGAAATCTTCTGTCTATTGAAGTGAAAAGCAAACTTCCTTTAGTAGAAAAAGGACTTCAACAGAGAAGGTTTGGCAAACCACCCTACTCAAATCTCCCCATCTTCTCTCCAAAAAGTCAATATCATCAACATTTGGAGAAAAAAAAGTATTAAGGAAACTTTTCTCATACTAAAGTTTCAGACATGTCTGGATCAGTATCTTAGCCTTGGGTTAAGGTGGAAACTGTAAGGTTAGAGCCAAATCACAGGAAAGTAATCCATTAAGTGAACTGGATAAAGTCTATATTACTAACACTAAAGCACTATTTCAGTTTAGATGTTCTTATCTCTTTTAAGCTGAGCTATGCAGAAAAGTCAGCATCAATGTGTGGTGTCTAACATCACACAAGTGTCTCTGAAGTGACTGTCAAAGGAAGAGATCACGTCAGATGCTGCTGTGTGCATTAATTCCTCAGAATTAGTTCATATTGCTATATCTCCACTGGAAGTCAGGGTAGATAAGATCCCTAATATTTTTGTTGGGCATTGTGTTTTATTTACATGAGCAGAATGACCTCAATTCATCCTAGTAAGTGACTACATTTTGCTTCAAATTATATTTTAAAATTTGATTAGCATGAAGAACTGTCTTGCTGAACGTATGAAGTGGTTTACAATTCGTGGTAGATGAACATGACATATCACCACTATGTCAATGATGCCTGTAGTATTGGTGCAAAATTGGACTCCGAAGTTACATTTATCTTCAGAGGATAACAAGGAAATTCATATTTGAGTTTAGTGGAGTTTACCCTCCCTCACATCCACACACATACCTAAGAAAACGGGTTCCCTGTAATTAGTAATAACAACAATGAAAAATATAATGCAAATTATTGCCCCAATAATATGTTCTAACCATTTTTTGTCTCTGTTTCCCTCTCTTTACTCTGCATCTTTTAAGTCTGTGTTATGCCAATTTAAAGAAATTTTGGTTCTCCCTATTACCTCTCCTACACTTTTGTGTATACAGCTTTTTAGAAGATACAGTTGTCAGTGCTACAATGGGCTTTTGAACTTTGCTGATGCTGACAATAACCACTCATCACACAGGAACACATACATGGTTCTGTTAGGAAAAAGCCCAGCTAAACTTGCATCTGAGACTAAAAGATAGGATGAATTAAACCAAACAAATAATAAAACTACAACTTTAGATATTTTATGTAGAGATTTAAAAAAGATAGCTGGGATTAAATTTTACTTCCTTCCTCAAAGTTTTCATGCAACAAGTCCAAGCATCCTGGCCTCAAAAAGAAGGGAAATTTTTAGTTTAGAAAACTCTAGGAAAGCTTCAAGTTCCTTTTTTTCATACTGTGAACACCAGGTCTTGAACAGAAACAAGGAAACACAAGGGCACATGTTTAAAGAGACAGGATACAGGCAGGATTTGGTTCAAGAGGAAGCACCTAAATGAAGCTATCTAGGTGCTTGGTGTCTAAGCTTCTGTTACTGGCAGTATACACTCTGGATACTTTCAGCTGCCCAATCATATGGGGCTATGGTCAGCCAAGATACCCAAGGGTGTCCTGGACAACAGTCTGGAGCTAGGAGATATGCCACACCACCTACAGGAACTCCATGCATTGCTGGTTGGTGGTGAGGACCAGCTGGAGTGTGCTAGGATATCTCAAACTGGACAGCCACAGTTAAGAAGCAGAACCAAGGTCTTACACAACATGTTTCAGCAGAGGTGTTTAACACTATTTAGGACATCAAATACCTGGCTTCTAACTTATAGTCCAGATCATCACAGGTCTTTTATAGGCCCCTTGTCATATGGATGTCTCAGTCCCCCTAGAGAATTGCATATAGCTCTAGACCCTTATGTTTAGGAGCTGAACTGTGTGGGAGATCAACACCTGGGACAGCTGGTGGACATACAAATGCAGGTGCCTTAGTTTTGAACTGAATCACATCCTGTTCTTTATACTAATCTGTCATCTTGACAGTCTTTAAGCATAATTTTTGTGGTAACTGGTAAAAGTCATTGCAGCCATCACTAAAATATGATTATACAAGACACAGACATTTTAATTTGCTTCTTTCCTGATTTGTGTCATTGTAGGCCCATCAATTGCCTCCAGCACCACACACAGTTATGCTTTCAGATACTTCTTTTGGAACGCCCAGAGAATAAATCCAACTTCATCAGCTATTAATTTATTTTAGAGGAGGAAGCCTTAGAATCATAGAATAGTTTGGGTTGGAAGAGACCTTTAAAAGTCATCTAGTCCAATCCCCCCTACAATAAACAGGGACATCTTCAACTAGATCAGGTTGCTCAGAGCCCAATCCAACCTGGCCTTGAACATTTCCAGGCATGGGTCATCCACAGTCTCTCTGGGCAAATGGACCTTCACTGTCTTAACATAAAATAACTTCTGTCCAACTTTCTGTGCTTTAGAAAAGAAGCCCAGACATCTGTTTCAATAACGGAAAACTCCATCCATAGTGGGCATTGTATGAATTTCAGAGCAGACACTTACATCCTTACCACCAGAGCTAAGAAACATGGTGCTAACTGGGCTCCAGACACATGCAGCTTTTATTAGTGTCTGTGACTGCACACATAAAGAGTGGTTATTCTGTACCTTACTCATATCAACACAACTTCGATTCATTGTCTTAGGCTGCCCACAGAAAATGAGGACGAGGTAATGAATTGAGGGTTGTGATGAGTTTGAATTTGGCAAAAGAACTCACCAGAGACTTTGCCACTTCATATTCTTCCTAATATAACTACAGCTAGAAGTATGACAAATGTGATCAGAGTTGCTCAAATTTCATTGTAACTTGGGTATTGGGTAAAGAAACCATTTCAATGGTATTGGCAATTATTCGAACATATGGAGTGATTCATTTTTAGGTTACTGCTACTTGAATTCTCAGCTTTTGCTGTTGCCATTGACCTTTAGGTGGCATAATTAATGTTATTAAATGCTTATTCTGTCCAAGGATGACACACCTCTGGGAAAAGCTACTATATCCTAATATAATTTAAATCTATCACCTGAATTTTGAGCTGCAATACATTATTTATGAGCAGTAATGCCTATTGTCTCAACTTCAAAATTGTAGATTACATAATAATTGAATCACACATAGAATAGCAGATTTTTAAAATCTTGCCTCCACCAAAAAGCTTATTGTAAATCTGTGTAATATAAAATTGTAGTTATTTCCAGCTGGACAACTAGTTCTCAAAAAACCAGTGAGAAACTATCCCAAAAATGGATTGTTTGTTGTCATAAGACAAAAAATTTACTTTAAACCAACTGTTTAGGTATACCTAGTTTATTACGTGGAAGTTGTTCAATAATAGAATAAGAACTCTAGCCCTTTATTTCATTCCTCTTCTTTGTCAGTATCAAGGTCAGGTTTAGCTGAGAAAATGATCAATGAAATGATAGCCTATTCTGCATAGATTTTTTTGGACTAGAGAAATTGCCATGTCTTAAAGGGAAAGAAGAAGAAGCAGAGAGACATCGGAAGATATTCACAGCAGCATGCAGTCATACCTCTATTCCTAATGAAAAGAGAGTATAGAGACAGGTCAACAAACTACAGAGAATATTAAAAGGCAGCGTACATGCAGATACACAGGTGTACAGAACATATATAAAACAGTGTTTTATATAACAGCAAACTATGCCATGCTCCAGTTCTGTTTGAAGAGACAAAGAGACCACCATGGGCTGACTGTGAAGGTTTATCACTTCTGAGCAGATTTGTAAGAAGCAGAAGACAGTTTACAAAGCAAGACCTCCACAAAACAATGCTTGAAGTTCAGCAGACAGTGGAGACAAGTAGGTTTAAGGATGTGCAGCAGAAGAAAGGATATAACACGTCATTACAGATCCCTCAGGAAAATGGAAGAAAACCCCAGCTGACCTTGTTTCATAAAGACTCATCAATTTTTCAAACGCAGTGAAGAGAGTGGTGTCTGAGGGCATTTTAACCTTTCCATCTCTAATTCCTCTAAGCAAGCAGATTTTACAAGTGATTTTTATGACTGCATTAATACTGCTGGTTACCAGGGTGTTAGCAATTAGCCAAGCAATGCTTTTGGAAAAGATCTGATCAGGTGTATTTTTTATTATCTCATATTTCTATTGAACTATGCATGACCTTAGAGTCTAACTTACTTGCTGCTGAACATAAATTATATCTTAAAATCTATGTTTTTTATTTAAAAAAAAAAAATTAAAAAAGTGAAGAATGGACAAACATTTTTCACAAGGTATTTTTTTAAGGTGGATCTTTTTTCTTTCCCTTATATATGACAAAATACACTACGCTTTTTCCTCTGGCAAAATGTCCGGTCACTCATACCTTTACTTTGATGGCAGTGCAGTGGAGCTTTGCAATGAGATACACACTCTGACTAGAATGTCCTAGCTAGCTTGATAACAGTAGCTTTACTTTTAGTTTACTTCTTTATGGACTAGTTCAATTAAAACTAAGGTGTGTAGCATTTAATTTCAGTTGGAAAAACACCAAAAACTCTGGTCTCCTGGAATTTCCCCAGTCTGGATACGTGATTTATTTCTGCCCTGAAACAATTTGTTTAATCCTCTGCTGTTATAGTACGCAATAGAATAAAGGTTAGAGATGAATTTGTCTCCTCTGAGGCTTCCGTTATTGAAATGCACTCAAGCATGCATTCATACTTGATGACATTAAAGGAAGTTTGACTTACATTCTGTTTTCCCACTATGTTATCAAATGGAAGTTCAGGGCTCCAGGATCCTTCGGTAAATGTTGCTCCACTGTTTCTCCTGTCAGAGGAGCTGACAGCCTCTTTCACAATATCTTCAGGCAAAGTCAACAGACTCTCCTCAGGTTGTTTAATTAAATAAGTCTCAATGTTATGTTTCCTCAAGAATTCATTACGCTCTTTGCCATGCCCTTCTTCAACTTTATAATCCCCATTCAGGCAGTCCAGAGTGGCTTTGGAGATGTGAATTCTCCTGCATAAGTGAAATAAGTAGTAGCAAATACCGATTGTGCTCTAGTACACATAGTTAAGAAGGATTTCATGAACTCCGCATAATTTCTAATGTGACGGATAAATACAAGGTTTTCTATTATATATGAGAATTTCTATAAAGGAAATAGTTTATTCAACAAACATGAGCTTAATTTGGGGGCAAATACTGTCAAGGCATGTTCATGTCAATAGGATCTCATGAATGCACAAAGCCATCTCACAGCAAAAACACTTTGATATTCACACCTGATACTCTTTCTCACAGTAATAGTTTAATGGGAGACCTTCCTGAGTAAAATACTATTCAGAGTGAACGAAAATTGCCTCTTCAGGTAAATATGGTGAGAAGAAAATATATGGTATGCATTACAGCAGTTTGTGTGAAAGCCCTTTAATTTTCTTCACTTTCCTGAAATTTCCAGGTGAAATTAGTGGTCTGTTTGCATCTGAAGTGAATTAGGGGAATGGGGAAACTATATAAATAGAGGAGGGGTAATAATTTCTCTAAGACTAAGTGATGAGTTCAAAAAGCTTTTGCAAAAGTGAAGTTGAATCTAAGAGAAGACATACAAAAAGCTCAGATTTTTCAAAAGCATGATAAAGTTTTAGATGTCTTACAACCAAACCTGGAGCCACTTGGACTTAGCCATAATAATGACTGCTTGAGGACACAAAGAAGTTCAGGTAAAAAAAAAAAAAAAAGTTGGTTTTATTTCTATTTTTAAGAAATCTTCAACTTCCTACACGTAGGGTAAATTTCAGACACCTCTAAAACACATCCACATGGTTAGCCATGCTATACTTTATCATGCAGCATCATAAATGCAATAAGAGGAGACGTTCATTAGTTCACTAAGCACTTAGCTAACTCAAGCAAATAAATGTAGTGACTCCATTAAGACTTTAAAAGCAGCTCATTTCTCAAATTTGGATGCATGACACTTTGAAAGTCAGGCTTGCAGAAAGATTCCTAAAATTCAGTCAGTTAAAATTCTTGATAATTTCTTAATGACACATGCTGAGGTATTTTTCTCAAGCACCACAAATTGCCTCGCCTCCACTGAAGGAAATGGTCTTAGCACGCCCATTGGGAATTTTCTTCTGGAAATTAAAGAATGCCACTACAGGGTTAAAAAGCATAAAATATCGCTGGAGTAGAAAGGCTATAAGCACATATAAAGTCCTGGTTGTCTTTAAGCACTGTGAATCACCAGGGGTATCAGAGTTTAGCACAAACAGGGTCTATGTAGAGAGTATCAAATACTAATATATAATTAAAAGATCAAAAATTTGTATTTCACCCATTTTTTAACCTGTCTCAGCTTGTCAATATAGATTTTGTACAACTTTACTGAAAATCATGCCATTTTGATGTCCACAAAGATTAATACTCTTTTGTAGTCAAATGTCAGTAAAACTAACAATAAAAAACAGTAAAAATGTCTCTTAGATATAAGCAACTTTTAGCATGGGTTTTAAAACCAGATGGCATGATCTCTCAGAAAGACAATGCATTTCCTAGCTCTTAGAAACCCAAATAGACTAAATTGATTTAAGTGAAGTACTAATTAAAAAAAAGAAAAAAAAAAAAGAAAAAAAAAAAGAAAAAGAAAGAAAAAAGAAGAAAGAAAAAGAAAAAGATACATTAGTTGCCAGGGTGATTATCTTTGTGCTGAGTTTCCACTAATACAATTTGTGAAGACTGCATTATAAAGCCCTGAAATATGGATTTTGTAATGGAAATGATAACAGCTTTAACCGGAGCATAGATATGGCTATTAATGTAATACCCTTAAATGGACCAAAAATTAATAAATAGTTGGTAGATTAAAAATATTTTCTAGTTTCACCTTTTCTACAGCTTACTTAAAAAACCTTAAAATGTATAGTGGAAAGATGTCTTTCTAATTTTATATGAATGCAGTAAATCGGGAATCTGAGCATTGAAGAGGTATAGCCTGTCCAACTGAAAATGTATCAGGTCCAAAGTTTTAGATGATACCTGTCATTGATACATCCTGGAAAATTAATTATTAGCTAGGTTTTATGCCAATTCAATACGGTAGTTAATACCTAGATATGCCAAGTGAAGACTATTAGAAGATGAGGCCCTGGCAGAAGAATGTCTCTGAAATAGCAACGTGAGATCTTACATGGTTTCCTTCTCAGGTGCTTTTCCTTCTCCTTTGTGCTGATGTTGTCAGGTGTTGTAGACACATTTTTTCCCTCTCAGAAATCCAGAAATGATTGCTTTTTTATCAGTGCTCCAGAGTGCCTCCTCCTTCCATGATATTTGAACTGCCTGCTTATGTTCCTTCACTCAGTGGCAATCTCTCCCTGCATCACCCATGCTTATGAGGTCGCAGGGTGATACTGAACTGGTGAGAGGAAGAGCTGAGTCCTGACTCTCTTGCCCCCAGAATGCATGGAAAGATCCTCCCCATCCCAGGCAGAAGAGCTGCTTCCCTCTGCTGTGCACTCAGGAAAAAGCTGAGATTGATCTTTGCTCTTCTTTCCCACTGTGGGAGCAGGACCATTCATAACCCCAGGGCAGCTTTTTAGGGCAGCTCTTGGAACGGGAGTGATCATGGAATTGTGGCAGGCAGGGGGATTTGAAAGCTGGTGGCAAGGAGAAGTAAGAAGAGGCTGAAGCAAACTTAACTGGTCTATTAAATCTGCTCTGCACACTAGGAAAGGCTGATGTAAATCACTGTTTTGAGGGGGTTAGTGAATTGCTGTCACATATAGGCTTTGTTCTGCTGGCAAACTGATATACAGGAGTGGAAATCACTCTGCTCCAGTAGACTGCAACCCAGCCAGGCACTTTATCAGCAACAGCAAGGTGTTGTGTTCTCTGGGTTATTCATTAATAGCCGTACTACTCGCATGCATTAGCAGCAATAAACTAGACTTTTTGTAGGTGCGGGTGGTGAAAGTTAGGTGATTGATTTGCTCATGTTAACAAAGCAGCATGTGACCTTTCTTAGTTATCTGGGGTTATCATGTGGGATAAGCAGCAGGGAAAGAATTTTTTTCTCAGTTTTATACATTGGTGACATATGCAGAGTACAGAAGTTGTTGTCAGAGCATGCGATGTTTCATTTTCTGCTGATTCTAAGAATATATATTAGTATAAAGATCTACTTTGGGGAACAGTAGAAGGGGCCTGCATTTGCAAGTACAATATAAAGCAAATATATTTCAAACTTGGGAACATGACAGCTCTGAAAGATCCTGATTGGTGTGTAGGGAGTACAGCACATGACTCAGATTTGATGACTTAGAACCTCTCTCACTCAAAGTGACACCGCCACTTTGACTTTTTCTGCATAAAGATGTCTCCTGCTCTTGCTTCTATGTTCCATGGCCCAAAATCAAATTTTTGTAGGGAATCTTTTGCTACATGTTCAATGGAAAGTGTAACAAAAAATGAACAGACGATTCCTGCAACTATTACTGTTGTGTCAAATTTAGTATTTGTAACTTCCAAGCTACCATGAGATATACACCACATCAGGCAGAAATAACATTCTACCTTCCAGGTGAATCGGCCACCTCAGACAAAGGAAAACTAGGCAGCTCAATGGAAAACTATACATTTTCAAATGTAGACAGGCTGACATAAATGTCTCAAAACATCTACTAAAGCATCAAATTATTTAAAAGACTTCCTAGGGAGCCTACTGTCCATAATGCCTTGCTATTAGCGGAATGACCTATGAACACATAATTCTTCCCACACTTTGTGCATTATGAAAGGAAATAAATTACAGCCTTGTGCTTTAGAACAGTATTTGAATACAAAAAAAAAAAAAAGAGATGAAGCCTGGAAAAACCCAAGAATGTTGAATACCTAACTGGAAAATTTGGCTGAGTACAACCACTGACCTTTTTCAGGAAATCATAGCTGGCAAAGAAAAAGAAATATTTTTGTCTTTTCCAGTGCCTCTGCAAGCTGGCCATTTCCACTTTTTTTTTTTTATAGCCTCACAAATCCCTGCCAACCGCAAAATAGCAAAAAAAAAAAAGGTCATAGTTGATGAAATAATGTAAGACAGTTAATCTGTTGGCAAGGTTAACAGTGTACTGTGTTGGCAATGTTTTCTGACCGTGGGAAATACACGTCGCCTTACCCAGGAATTCCACCTGACTCGAGTTTGTTTGCGATATCCACGTCCCATGACCAGACATCAAACTGCCACTTTCGCAGGCCCAAAACTCCACACAGAACCGATCCCGAATGTATCCCTATTCTCATGTCAATGTCATGCTTCGTTCTTGACCTAACGTATCTGTCAAACAAAACAACAACAAAAAAGAAAAATAAAAGACCAGACTCATGAAAGTATAAGCCACAGTTTTTTCATATCCTTTAGAAAAGGTTATAATGTAAAATACAATGTAATTTGTTATAAAGAACCTCTTAGTCGGTAAAATGAAGAGATAGCTTTCTAGTAGAAAAGTACAGGTAGTGATAAAATGACTCTAAAAGCCAGATTATCATTAAGCATTTAATTGTATGCATGGGTCAGTGGCATGTATTATTATTCCGATCAAACAGAAAGAGAAAGATATGGAGAGAAAAAGATGTCTGAGTGAAGTGTCTGGACTCATTGAGTCCTTCAGCTTGGAATTATAAAAGAACATTCAACAAAATTACAATACCTGCTATCATCAAACCTGCATATATTTTTATATTCTATTATGCTTCTTTGAATAATTTTCAATATTTCAAAAATGTTACTTTATTCACTGAAACTTTCCAGAGTTACTCTTTGTCCAAATCTGAATTACTTTCAGTAGATTTGGCCAGAATCCCATTTACTTTGTTATGACAATAATGTGATTCTAAAATTATTTTCTTCATTCTGCGTGATGGCAAAGACCATTTCACCTCTCCAAAAGTAAACACATGCAGGTGTATTTTTTAACAGTCTAAAAAAAGGGACTTTGTCCCAGCACTGTTATCAATTAATATGTCTATTGGTTATAAAGGTACTTTTACGGTGTTAAAACAGTACCTTCGTTTCCTGATACAAGGCAACATATACCATTCACAGCCACAAGTACCCTAGTAGTGTCTTAGACCTAAGACTGCCTCTTCCTAATCGGTATTGAGATCCTCCAGCGCATCACTGTGGGAAGCTCACAACTAAAATAACTGAGCTGTGTCCATTGGGATGACAAAGAGAGCACTTTTCCTGTTCTGACTGTGTGACAGCAATTAATTGCTCCAGAAATACTATTAGAGCCAGTGTTGGTTAATATTTGAATAGCATGCTCAGGATAGGAGAAGCGTGGTGTTGCTACTGTTGGTCTACAAACAAGGCTGCTGTTTCTCTGTGTCCCTGTTCTACGGTCATTGAAGTCAATGGCAGCACAGCAAGATCACACAACAGAGCAGGCAAAGTATAAACAGCTCTGTTTCACAACTATGAAGCTAACTACTGTTGCCTCAGATGCCTCAGTCATGACCTTGACGGAACCTCTCGAGAGGAGAAAAGGGTAAATTGCTCACTGCATTCAATACTCGGCCTTTTATTGTTGCAGTGGGGCACCAATTCCGTTTGTGAGGGGGAAAGAAAAAGAAAAAAAGAAATGAGTTTCAAAATGGAGAGAAACTAGTCATATAACAATGTGAGGGATTGAAAATCAGTAATTCATCTTTATTTCCCTTTCCTGCATATTCCAAAACCTTGGAGAAAAGTATGCATATGGTATGTCCCAGTGCAGTTTGACTACTACAGAAGATCTGTTCATCATATCTGGAAACTAGCACATTTCAGATGTCTAAAAGAAACAGATTTAAAATGAGTTAATCATAAAATAATAAAGAAGAAGCTTTGGTAAGGGATTTCTCTATGTTCTGATATTCCGAGTTTATAGTTTTCATCTGCAAATTCTTTAACGGTTTGCAAGCAAGAGGGCTTGAAATACCAAAAATTAAACAAACAAACACCTGTCTCTGGAAGGTGGGACATGGAAAAAACTCCTCCACACTGAAGTACTGCCTAAAATATTGTGGGAACAGCTAAGAGAAGTAATTTGTAATGTGTTTTGAAGATTTTTTAATAGATACACTACAAAAATACCTAAACTCACACTCATAACTGTCAGAGGAACTATCACACAACTCCTCACATGATCATTTCCCCAGCCTGCCTTTTTCTTTTGTTCAGACTAAGACAATTATTTCTCATTTTATGACTGATTTCCTTATCTTGAAATAAAAATCTAACTGGATCCAGAGGAATAATTGAGAAAAAACACCTTTTCATTGAAAAATGCACACAGTAGGAGTACTTCAGGCTTAATAAAGTGGTTTAATAGCGTATATTTATGTAATATCTCTCTCTCCATATATATACATGCACACACATTATTAGACGAATTTAGATTTTTAAGTACTACAGTATTTCACTGTTAATAACTACTAGTATTTAACATTGGACAAATACTGGGTGCTGGGTTGGAAGGGACCTCTGAAGGTCATCTAGTCCAACCCCCCTGCCATGGGCAGGGACATCCTTAACTAGTCCAGGCTGCCCAAAGCCCCATCCAGCCTTGCCTTGAACACTTCCAGGGATGGGGCATCCACAGCTTCTCTGGGCAACCTGTTCCAGTGTCTCACCAACCCCATTGTAAAGAACTTCTCCCCAGTGTTTAATCTAACCCTGCCCTGCTCTAGTTTAAAACCATTGCCCCTTGTCCTGTCACTACATGCCCTAGCAAACAGCTCCACCCCAGCTTTCTTATAGGCCCCCTTTAGGTACAGGAAGGTTGCTATAAGGTCTCCCTGGAGCCTCCTCTTCTCCAGCCTGAAAAACTCCAGCTCTCTCAGCCTGTCGGAGAAGGGGACGTCATGGTCAAAGCAGTCTCCCTAATAGCCACACTACCATATATTTTAAGAGATCTTGTTTATATAATGCTATAGGAAAAAAGCTATTAAAAAACTTTGAAACAACAAAGACGGGACCATCTTCATCAATAGGGGTAGTTCTCCTTTATTCAGAAAAAACCTTCTCATAAATAATAGTGTGTACTAGATACTGAAAAAATTAAGAGTGTTTATTTTGCATACTTTCAGGTGTTCCACAGCTTTTAGTTCTTCTGCCTCTTAAATTTATTCAACTATCAATAAAGCTTCTAATTAAAAAAAAAAAAAAATATTTGCTTCAACAGTTTCGCAGGCTCTCTGCAAGTACTTTGACAAAGCATGTGCATGAAGCTGCATTATTGATGATCTATAAAGCAGTCTGATACCTGTTTACCTCATAAGCTCTCTGATAGAATCATAGAATCATTGAAAACATGAGGAGGAACTTCTTTACCTTGAGGGTGGCAGAGCACTGGCACAGGCTGCCCAGGGAGGTGGTGGAGTCTCCATCTCTGGAGACATTCAAAACCCACCTGGATGGGTTCCTGTGCAACCTGCTCTAAGGTGGCCCTGCTCTGGCAGGGGGTTGGACTAGATGATCTCCAGAGATCCCTTCCAACCCTGTGATTCTGTGATTCTGTGGATCGTTGAAGTTGGAAGAGACATTTAAGATCATCAAGTCCCACCATTAACCTGCCCTGACAAAAACCCCTTCTAAACCATGTCCCTAAGCACCTCATCTACCCTTTTCTTAAACACCTCCAGGGATGGTGAATCCACCACCTCCCTGGGCAGCCTATTCCAATGTTTAATAACCCTTTCAGTGAAAAAATGTTTCCTGATATCCAATCTAAACCTGCCCTGACATAACTTGAACCCGTTTCCTCTTGTCCTATCCCTTGTCACCAGGGAGAAGAGGTCAGCCCCCATCTCTCTACACCCTCCTTTCAGGTAGTTGTAGAGGGTGATGAGGTCTCCCCTCAGCCTCCTCTTCTCCAGGCTGAACAACCCCAGTTCCCTCAGTTGTTCCTCGTAAGGTTTGTTCTCCAGACCCCTCACCAGCTTCATAGCCCTCCTCTGGACACGCTCCAACACCTCAATGTCCTTCCTGTAGTGAGGGGCCCAAAACTGAACGCAGTACTCGAGGTGGGGCCTCACCAGTGCCGAGTACAGGGGGATGATCCCTTCCCTAGTCCGGCTCACCACACTGTTCCTGATCCAGGCCAGGATGCTGTTGGCCTTCTTGCCCACCTGGGCACATTGCTGGCTCATATCCAGCCGGCTGCCCACCAACACCCCCAGGTCCCTTTCTGCCAGGTCCTTTTTCATACCTTATCCAGGATGAGATAACTGTGACTGATGCCATTGATGACATATCTTATTTCAGTCAAGTCAGTAAAAATTTCATTGATTTTAATTGGATTTTGGTGTTTCCTTCTGGCCATTGTTCTTTGATGGGTATTTGTTTTTTGTACTGCTAATCAGAGGTTTTCCTATTTACATGTAGAAGGTGAGCCAAAAGTCAGAAATCTGCTTTTCAAACTTTTCTGTAGCTGCCAAAAATCTGAACGCTTTGGAATTCATGACTTGCATCTTCAGACAGTGAAACATTGAGTACATCTGTGCTGACCAGTTTAACTGTGCAAGGTTCTGTCTATGCTTTGGGATACTTAAAACATCCCCAGAATGTTTGGGGTTTGTTTGTTTGTTTTTTTCCTGGCCAACTAGCTCTCTCAAAACCTCGTCCCTGGTTCAGGAGTTCGTGTGTGTCAAAGACTGTTTCAGTAGGGAACTGCCTGATTTTGGAGGCAAAGAGAGTTGAGAATAATGGAGTTGATCAGTCTGTGCCACTTTTTCTTGTTGACAGCTGACATTCCCTTGGGCTGTTTAATTTACTCATCAAGACACAGCCACTATCATCCTCGTGCAGATGTAATAGGAAAGTCTGTGTATTCTATTTGAAGTAAAATAGGGTGATAGCTGACCCTGCTCTGAGCAGATGGTTGGACTAGTGATCTCTTGATGCCCCCTCCAGCCTGAACTGTCCTATGATCCTAAGGCTCAATTATATAGAAAACTTTTGGATTGGACTCCACAGATCTGTGGAATTTTCCCAAATGAACTCAAACGCTTTTTGGTGCTGACATGATGATAACAGGTGACCTGAGGTAAGTGCTCTTCTTGGTGTGATTCTGGGAACCGTGTCCTGCTTGTGAATGAGCAATGCATTATTTTTCAAAAGTGAAGTAACAGGGTGCACTAAACTACTGAACAGTTCGAAGAATACAGCTAAGGTACAATGACTCACAGGATATAACACTTTGTAGATGGACTTTACACAGAATTGAATTTACAATTTAAGGTTGATATTATCCCAAGAAGCCAGTTTAAAATAGCTCCGGGGTGAGTTTGCCTTGGAATTGGAGCTGGATTCCAATGTCAGCAGAAACTATTATCTGGAGTAGTTTCATATCGTCAGACTTATCATTAATATAACTGACTTGCTCTGAGTTCAGACAGATGCTATAGCAACATGGATAGAATTAAACCACTGCTGTGTTCCTGCTTCTTATGTCTGTCTGCTCTGAGAGGCAGGAAACTAACATAGCACAAGGGACTACAAAAAATATTATGAGAAGTCTGCTTTTTCATTTGAAAGCTATTTTATAAAAAGCTGTATAAATATATACACTTCTACGCCATCTTGCCAACATAGCTTTGGTACAATTTGGTGTCACATTCAACGAAAAGAGTTCCTAGGGGTACATGAACCTATTAATCTCTACCCTGTTCAATTCATATAGTCACCCAGCAGCAAAAATGGGGAAAGATATACTGTCCTGGTGCTCTGTTCATTCACAGTGGCTGAGACGGACACATGGAGGTGATGTGGGGGACCAAGTCCCAGCATGAAACCTATTCACTCCATGGCCTGTGTAAAAAATGCTGGCTAAACCTGTGGGTATCTTGCAGAGCCCCTTTCCATCACCATACAGAAATGAAGGTAAGAAATAGGTTTTGGTTTTCTGAAGCATTATTCTGTTTTCTGAGAGTCAGGGCTCATTACCACGTAGGCTGAGCCTTGTACATAATTCAAGAAATAATGTGTGGAAGAAATCCAGAACTGGATCAATTACATTATTATATACTTAAATAATGATTTATTAATTGTGGAGTCTGAAAGTAATTCCTGGCTGGTTTACTGCCTAAGTAACTTCTTTAACAAGCATTGATCACTTCACGATTTTTTTTTCAGTACCTGGCAGATGATATTAAAAGCAGTTTTTCCTGTGAAAGGCAGGAAAACTGCCAGGTCAGTCACCGAGATCATCTAAAATAGTTGTGGTGTTTTGGGGTATTTTTTTGTTTTAAGTTTGAGTTTTTTCTTTTGTTTTTATTTTTTGTTTAGTTGGTTTTCTTTTTTTTTTTTTTCCATCTCTCATGAACTGATGTTAATATTAGCAGTTAATTACAGAGTTTTAATAAAGACAAGCTGGTGTCTAATTTCTGGAGTTTAGCTTACATTGTATGCTTCGACTATTTTTTCTGTCATAATAGTTACTCTTTCAGCTGGCATTTTAGGGGGAAATAATCCAAGAGATGAAATCACTCAGAACTCCTTGACTCGCCAAACAAATAGGTTTGTTTGAATTTACACTGTTATGTGGATTGCTGTGGGATTTCCATCATTACACCATGTGAGCGGGTCCTTGAGGAGCTGGGCCTTCCACAGTCTCCCTCCACCCGCTCTCTTCCCAGTCACGGGGATTTTAGGAAAAAGTACATTTGAGAAGGTGGTGATGAAAGTAGCAGCCTTTAACCCCTGGAGGCAGCCCCTGCTGCTTGGGCTGCCACTGTGTCCCAAGCTGAAGCGCAGGAGGGACAGCCACATTGTCCACCCTGATACCCTGTGACATACCGGTTGGTACATTTTACCCACTCGTGCTTGTTTGTATTCCAGTAACTTGTGACTGATGGAAGTATTTACTCTGGTAAGAAATCCAGTTTTGATTTGAAAACACTGAGGGACTGAAAAGCCATCATTTCTCTTAGTAATACCATGGCTCATTTTTAATCTAGTGTTTTCTGCCCATAAAATATTTTATGTGCTGCTACAAAATAACATCTCAATCCTTTTGTTCATTCAGCGAAATAGATCAAGCTTCTCTTATTTTATTCTCTTATTTTAAAGGCACTTCTGCTTCACAAATTATTTTTGTGACTTTTCCCTCTACCCTTATAAAAAAAGTTTAACAAGCTTTTTAAAATGAAGCCACCACACTAAGATTCATTATTCTCATCTCAGTCTTGACACTGACAGACTATGCTGGTATAATTTCCACTTTAGAAATACTCTCTCCTCTTTTTTAAGATTATTTCCTTTACCTCTCTTCACAGTCTTTCTTCTGCTTCCACTTCTTTCAAGCTTCCTTTCCTTTATCCTTTAACTCACTTGCCCAAAGAACAAGCATGGTAATCTCTATCTGGAGCAAAATGTGGTATTTAGAAATTATCTCAGTTGAGAATTACTTTTATGTTATGTTCTGTATCTTTCTCTTACCTATTTTAATATATTTGAAGAAGCGATTGTCTCACCAAATCTAACCTCATTGTATTGGTAGGTCTTAAGCTAATGTTTTATATTTGACTGTCAGCAAATAGATAACCCCATCTTGAATTTTATCACATATCCCATCCATAATCCCATCCATCTGACACTCCAGCACATCTTTGGAATTTCACTAACATGCAGTGAAAACATTGATGACTGCTTTCTCCTCACAAATCTTTCCCCCCTCATATAGACATAAAGATAAGATGGCAGCTCTTTTTTGTAGGTAAGAGCAGTCTCATATTTAGTTTCGCTGACTGTTATCTCTGACACCCATTTAGCTTGGGAGATAACTGCTAAAATGAAACATTATCATTTGATGACCAAACATTCCACTAGTATCTCATTTCTATCAACTGTCAGCACAGACAGACATTAATACAATAAAATTAAATACAGGAAGAGTTATGCTGCATGTGAAAAGATATGAGAACAAACTGAATAAAGGAATCCTTGTGAAGAGTTTGTTCTTTTCATTTTAATTTGCATTTCCAACTGCAGCTAAAGATAGTTTACAGGAGGTTGGGTTTTGCAAGACAGAAGGAGTTAGGGTTCTTGCTCATACACAAATGTGATGGGGCAAAACTTCCTTGCTTTAGAGTAAATATCAGCATTCATGGAGCCTTCCTGTGACTGAAGTTGTGTTTCAATAGTACTCAATAGTTATGGGGGCAAAGTACAAGAAGGCAGAGTGGAATAACAGTAACCGTTTTTGTTTTATAAGACTTGTAACACAACACAGTGATAGAAAAAAATCATTACAGAGAAAATAATGATCTTGGATTCTTTTGTTGCATTCTGAGCAGTTCCTTACATCTGCAAAGAGAGATCTGGAGCAGCAATACTCACATCTAGATTCGTGGTATATAAGCTTAAGAGATCAAGTTGTAGAGTCTCAATTAACAATGAACTATGACTTTAGCTGTATGGATACGAGCTGTATTAAAACACTCAGAAGTCCCTAGTGAGTCCATCTGTCCATGTAGATTTATTTTATATGTTTTTTAATGAACAGATTTGAAATTAATGTTCAATTCCTGCTTACCATGCAGTCATCAAGAAGACTAGACGAAAAATTCAGTAATGGTTCTCTGAGATGGTAGATTTTGGGGTAGTGCCTCATCAAAATTGTTGGCCTTGATCCTTGCAACATTAACAACTATCTATTGTCAATGGAGAGAACAAGAATCTTGGAGGACCTGCAGGGGAAAATTTGGTCTGCCTAATTTGAAGTTTCCTTCTACTTTAATTGCATAAAGAATTTAAACTAGTACAAGAATCAGGAGTTCTAAAAGTGCCTGGATTACTCTCCACAGCCTAGGTGCCTAAATCCCAATTATAGGTGGGATGTTGTAGCATAAATACCAGGGGGTTTTTTAATGTCTAATTCTTAAGATAAGCTAAGTGCTAGAGCTAAAATACAGCCAAGATTTAAAATTTAAGATGGAGCTTTGCAAGAGGGAGAAGAATAACTGTTCACGTAAGTTTTATGAGTAGTGAAATTTTTAGAAATTCCCTGTAAACTTCCTCTGATTTGCAAGAAGGCTTTCAGTTTGTCTATACGATTTCAATGTAATTCTGAAGTCTGGATGATGGTTTGTCATATCTTAGATCATCTCCCTATTATTTTGGACATACAAAATATTTATCTTGTGAAATATTCAGATGAAGATAAAAAAATTTTGTAATCATCAAAATGTTGTTTCCAGTAGGTTTTAGATCTGAACAAGTTCTGCAGTGACCAATATAGTAGAAACTCAGTTTTCTAAAGAAATTTGGGTTTTTTTTCATGTTAATTTTGAGAGATATCCACTAATATAAGTTCTAGTTAATAGACTGTAGATAACTCCACATTCTCTCAGAAATGTATACTGAAATATTTGTTCTATCCCATGGAAGGATTGGTCCTCCATGAACTATATGAGCACACATTAAGATAAGTAACATAAGGCTCTTGTACTCTGAACAGAAAAGCCTGGAGAAAGAAATCATGCTCATTAAATGGCCAGAAATTCACATTCTGAGATTATCATATAAATTAAGGCAATCTGAACCGAATTAGTGTGGGATAACCAAAGTCCATTAGGATTTTGGTTTCTTAGCTCCCATTGAATATAACTGTCATTGAAAATATTAAAACTACAGTACCATTCCTACTGGATTACTCTTTGAGACTCAGCTCATAAAAGGGCACCAGGGTGTTAGAGCTTTCCACATGTGTAAGGAGGTTCAGAGAAATTTACTGTCTTAGAAGAAATATGACTTATAATGGGTTTGCTGCAGATGGTATTACCAAGCAAATGCAAATGATTTGATGCGTGTCTCCAAGAATTTTTTACAATGCTGGTAGCTGTTTTCATCTGTGTAGGTTCTCTAGTTTGTGTTTCACTTTCACTGCGGGGATTCCAGAAGCAAAATATTGATTACTTTGTGCAACATTTAGTCTGTGATAATTGAATCCAATCTTCTTAGAGATCATTGTTACATAATCATTATTCAGTTACATTTTCCATTAATTAATTTTTGTCAAATTCTTTCTCTATTAAGATCTCAGTAATGTAGCTGCAGTACGCATTAACTGTACGTAATGAGACACACTCAGATTAAAGGAGGAAAGCAATCTGGAAAAGAAGCAGACAAAGAGACTGGACAGCAAAACATCCACGGAAAGCGGGGAGTGCTCTGGTTAGGCAACACTAAGGAAGACAGCACCAGAAGAAGGGTTTGGAGAAGAGGAACTCAGCGACATTCATACAGAGGTTAAAAAGGATAGATAAAACCTCTCTTGGAGCATTAAATGTTGACCACTGTCACAGTAATTCATTGGACAAGCTCTATACATGGACTGCTGAAACACTGTTATTATTAATCTTGATTGCATCAAAATACAATAATTATCAACAACACAACTATATTTACATGATGGGAACACATCCCTTAATTAAAACACTTCCTGCCCTTGTGGATTTAAGCACTCATCAGGTTTAACAAGTAAAATTTGTTCATCTGGCAAATCTTAGTGCTGATGAGTTTGTCTATGAGCTACTTTCCAAGCTAAAGTGTTGCCACAGCTGTATATTTAGGGTTTACATTGTTGTTTTATTTTAGTAAAGGGATTACTGTAAGCAATTCAGTCTCCCCCTTATCAACCTCCTCTTAAAAATGACAAAAGTACAACGTGAGAGCTGTGAAGATCTGTGAAACCTATCACTCGCAATGCACACGCAGCTATCGTGTTACATGCTCGGAAACAGTACAGGTCAATAAAATACATTTAGCCGTCTCTTCCCACACATTACATGGATCCAAAAAGTCCTGCCCTTTTCACAGTGATAATTCTATGGTCTCTGAACCATCATAGGATTTATTTGTCTAGTAATGGCATTCTCAGATAAGAAATTCAGGGCACTGTCAGAAACAATGAAACAAGAAGAAGAAGGGGAAAAAAACCCACATTACCTGATAGTTTTGATCATGCTGAGCCCCATTTCAACACAGCAGTGTGCATGGTCTTGGCGAGGTTCTGGGAGCCCCGACACGCAGTAGTAACAGTCCCCCAGGATTTTTATTCTGAGACAATGATGTTCCTATGTGTAAACATATCAAAAAGAGAGAAAAGATTTGCAGTTATGTTTTCATAATTTTAAGATGAATGTGAAAGTGGTTGAAAAAAGTACAGAAAAGAAAAATTCAAAAGCTTGTTGCTGGATGTTTCCTGATTGTGATTAGTGCAATCTTGATTTATTTCTCTTTTGGAATTAAGTACCTTTACATTTCCAATAAAAAAGAATATAATGATTTTTGTGTTATGCTAGTCAGAGATGTCCTTGCTAATGGTGAGAAAGGTTTCATCAGAGTCAGTCTGGAAGCTAGGCCAAGGATTCTGAAATGCTACCTGAGATAATGAATAGCCCATTTTAGATTATATTCCTCCAGGGCATGCTTTCTGCTCCCTTTTTTACACTGGAGATAAATGAAAAACCTCTTTCCTCCCACTGCTAATCCTTCATCACCTACAGTTTCCACTGTCACCCTCAAGCAGTCCCAACAGCTATAGGGGCTGATCAAGTATCTGCGTGCTAATGATATCAGAGGAGATGTCTTTCATTAGGCTTGTACTGTGGAGAAATTATGTTTATTCGGCATAGAGTCAGAGACATCCTTTACCCTAGGAGAAAATACAGAATTTAATTTTTTAAATACATATTAACAGCATCCTTATAGACTGAAACAGCATACTACTGTGTGATTGGATCATCATTTTAGAAGATTCTTTTCTAGTGAGCAGAACTATCTGAAACTTTTGCAGTTCCCAGACAAGCAAAACAAATGAGCCCAAGATCAGCTGTAAACTTGCCCAGTGTATTCTGCTGGCTTGGCACTCACAGGAGATGATCAACGTACTGGAGCAGAGACTGTAATAATTTGAGGACAGAGCTGCAAGTGTCTAGGGTCAGAAAGTGTTACAAGTTGAGTCAGGAAAGTATCTTTATGGTGGAGAATCATTGAAATAATAAGTGCAGTATTAGTATTCAATCAGTGAAAGTTCTAGTGACAGAACACTAAAATGAAGACCAGTCATTACTGGAGAGCAGGATAACAACTTGTAAAACCAGGTTTTTAGATGATAAAAAAATTTGGCCTATGGTATTTATTTCAGCTTTTCTCTTGTCTTTCTCTCTGGCAACCTGTGGTGAAGGCTGCACTAATCAAAGGAGTGGGAATAGACTAAACCCCCAGGGAAGAGAGAACTTTAAGTAGGATGTAGGAGTAAACGTGAAAGCTGACTGGGCCTCAGGAATTGAGCACTGGCCAAATGAAAGGGACTCCAGGTTATTATTTGAGATTTTGTCTAGGAAGAATGAAGCTTTATAGTCAACCTCCATCAAGTCTTTACAAATCCCAGAGTGACAAAGGGAACCTACGCACTTGTACCCAAAGCCTGTGCAGAAGTCAGCTGAAGCTTTAAGCATGCCAGCAAGGGTAAAAGCTGCTCTGGGCACAGAGCCAAAGTAAGCTGATTCACCCTGAAATCTCCTTAAACCATCAGTCGGAGCTGACTGTGTTTGAAGCTTTGGGTAAATCTCCAGCTAATGCCATTGCTGGCTCTCGGAGTACAATGCCTAGCTGCCCAAGTTTCACAAGGAAATTCAAGACTAAAGTCAAGTTTCTTAAAGGTCAAAATTCATATGTAACTCCCCTCTTTCCTTGTCCCCTTTTCTTCAAACCCGCTGCACGCCCACACGAGTGAACACTTGTGTATTTTTTATATGGTTGCAATTGAAATTGTACATCCTGAAATCTACAAAAACATTATCTTTTTAAACATTTCTCCCCAATTGAAAGAGTTAGAGATTCTATTTTACCACACTTTTCACATAATTTTTCTTCTACAGAGTGAAACTGGGAACATTAAAGTTAATCAAGTACCGAGGACTCAATGGCATAAATCAGTGCATGTTAAACTGTTAGCGGGCTTCCTTAAGCTTCTCTCTGTGTTCCCTGGTTAGACAAAATTCAAAGAGATAAAGATATTATAAAACACAAATTCTAAACTTCTTTGGTTTTTCTAATAATGCCATTCATTTGATTAATATTCTAATTGACATTTGCTTTTACATCTACAAAGTAAAAGGAGCGTTTATAATGCCATATCAGTTTGACTGAGGTGAAGTAAAGCAAAAGGCAGCACTTTAAGTCCATTGAGACCCACTACAAATACATTGCAGCTGATAACCACGTAGTATAATACAGAAAAAAAGGGGGAACCCAGTCAATTTCCAAGAAAGACAGACAGACAGGTAAGTCTCAAGTAGTATCACGTTTTAGTATTATAATTACATTTTTACATTCAACTTCTACTATGGGGTTTTACACCTGTAGTACTTGCCTGTCTGACAATGTTGGAATCCCCCATTAAGTGAGCATATAATTCAGCACAGTCAGAGAATGTAGTCTTAAACAAAAAAAACCCCCTCAGCTGTTTGGCTCTTAATGACTCATTTAAACTGGCTGAAGTGCTGATTCCATTAAAGACAGATGAGACCTCCGTTACCTGGCTGCATGTCTCCTCATTTGCTGAAAACCAGAACAAGGTAGACCTCTTCAAAAAGATGGAATTTTTATAAGAATAAGAAAGAAGAATCTTAATGCATAACAAGACCTGCTAATGAGAGTTTGATGGATGCAAATGTGAGTACATGTGTGTGACACAGGAAATCCGTTCAGCTGCTCATGAATGTGTGCTTTTTTTTGTCATGGTATCTCATCTCTACACTGATTTGCCAAAGCTCAACAAGCCATCTACAGGGTGAAATATCTGAATGGAAGTGACTATATATAGGTGTCCATATGTGAGCCAGCAGACAAGGCTGCCATTACAGTCAAAGGAGAGCCAGGCAATGCAGACAGCGAAGCCTAGGGACAAGTTCAGCTCACAGATGAAGCAGTTGGCTGGGCTTCAGTTCAGATGTCTGCACATAAACTTATGGTGCATCAGTAAGAAGCCTCGGTATGTGAGGCACCCACACAGGACTAACAGACAGGATGAAAGACGTGTGTCCCTCTGGAGTGGTGCAAGGGCCAGGAAAGGTGTCTGTATTGCCACAAGAAGCCACAAGGAGCACTTAAACGACTCCTTGTCTTCCTTAACTTTCCTGCTAGGCAAATCATTATGGCTGTTAAACGAACTGTGTTACAGTCCGAGTATATTGGCCTTACCCTTTTATTCTTCCCTTATTATTTCCATCATACCTATTTTTTAAAAGTAAACTGTGGAATTTTTATCACTGGAAATGGTTCAGCTAGAAGAAGATAATTTAACAACTGCCAGGAAGGACAGAGGGCTAATGGCATCTGCCTTTGGCAGAGGGAGGCTGTGTGGTCTCCTGAGATTCCCTCTGATAGCTCTGTACTTTAATCACATCTACAGTTTAGACTTGATGCTTTGTCAGGCTGGTTGTGTTAGTACATTAAAGTTAGATTCATGGCTAATGTGGGTAGCCATGTTGTAGTTGTAAAAAGGAGACTAAGCTGTGTAAGGGCCTACTTGCTTTTCAGTGGTATAAAAGCATAATAATCGCATGCGAGATTTTCTTCACTCTCTAGACCTCAAGCCCAATTCCTAAAACCATCTCACTGCAATGGTATCTAAGAGTTGCAAGTTGATATTAAATTAAAGTGCATGAAAAATGTAAACATGTATGAAGTAACTGTAAAATGAGTAAAGAAAATGACCATACAGGAATTTTGATGCAGCATATAATAGACTACAGTGTTAAATCCTTACACTGTTATGAAGCTGTTATGATCTTCTCCTTATTTTATTCTATTCCTCTTCCCCTTCCCATAAGCAGTTCCAGAAGTTTTCCTTGGGCATGTAAATGACAACTGATATTGTACAGACTTTCACATCAGTATCCATCAGCCTCACATCCCTCTCAATGCTCACTCATTAATGCCATTTACTGAAGGTATCAACTAATTTCTCAGCATGTCACAAATATGGGCTTTTTCCCCCCTTATTTGCAGCTTCTCATATGCTACAAGTGAAAGATGAAGGGGCCTGATTCTGCCAACATCAACTGAAATCAGTAGAAATTTTGCTTGGTGATGTTGAGCAGACTCAAACGCTCAGCTATTAATAATAATAATTCTAGGTCAATTCAGTGGCAATTGATAAGAAAGATTTTTCCAAATCACGTTAATCCAGAGCAAAAGAAAAAATGCAGATTTTTCATAAATTATTACCTCGCATGTGTGAATGATTTATGTTTAAGCTTATTAAATATACCCTTAGTGACTGGAAAGGAAGCAAAGCAAATTAGCATAAAGTGGAGCTGAAGAAATCAGTTCCTCAAATATCAAGTTACTGAAAGACACAGTCAGAAACTTCATTAATATTTCTTGTTTCCTTGGGCTAAATTTCTGATGAGGGGAAAAAAGTTATTGTGTTTTGTAAATTACACGACCTTTCAATTCTGCCTGTGGTGAATTAATCACTTCACCTACTTTTGAAGGGAATCCTGTAGGATAGGGAACAGCTCACAGAAAAGTCCACATTCAGAATTTTTATAATTTTAAGCTAAAAATTTAGAACTCTGTGGATGAGAAATTACTGAGGCTGAACTGCAGAACAAAGAGATCATACATGTAAATCTCCTTTTAAAAAGTGGCCAGAGTGGGAGGAGGCAGGGATTTGGCCTTTGTGTACAATAGCTCAGTTCCTGAAACATTTGCCAAAAGTATAGGAAACCTAGATAAAAGGCCCTTTCTCAGCATGAATGGGTTCTAGTCCAACGCTGTTAATCAGCAGGCTGTTTTGGGGTGGACTGGAGAGAGACATCCATCCAAATTCCTCCTATAGCAGCTCTGTTGCTTGGGAAAACAGAGCTGGGACCTTGACAGAGCAGATGGAGGGAAGTTCCTGGGTTATGGTTGCAAGGACAGTTTTTATTTTTTAGATACATAAAAGGAAAAATGTGGTGCACTCATCCTCTGCCTGGACCAAGGAATACTTTAATATAATCCTTTATTTAATTCTTTGTACATAATTTAAGAGATCACATAAGAACTGCTTTCTTTTTGAGACCTGCCTATAGTAGTATGGCAGGTCAGGCTGTCAGAAAATATGAGTTTGGGGTGTCTCATGCTGCAGAAGGAACTGAAGCACTTTCCTGTGTGAGTTTTCTAATACGTTTTAGCAACACTTCTTTCCCGTGCCATACTGTGGAAGAAAAAACGCTGTGGCTGTTGTGTCTGGTGAGCAACCATACTTGCCAGCTAGTGTTGATTAGTAGATTATACCATAAGTGGTTTTAGGCACAGAAATCCCCGTTAGAAAGATTCAAGGTGTGCTTCTTTCCTGCTAAGGTAGGAGCAATTCTACATGGAATTCTGCCCCTCATGGATTTCTAGGACTACATGTACATAAAGGGTAGGGTACACATTTCTCAAGAATACAGAATCGTAGAATTGTCTAGATTGGGACCTTTCAAATCATCAAGTCCAACCACCAACCAAACTCTGACAAAAAACATCTATAAATCATACTGCTAAGCACTATGTCTACCCATCTTCTAAATACCGCCAGGGATGACAATTCCACCACTTCCATGGGGAGACTGTTCCAATGCTTAATAACCCTTTTGGTGAGGAAATTCTTAATATCCAATCTAAACTTCCCCTGGTGCACCTCTTGTTTCCTCTTGTCCTATTACCTGTTACTTGGGAGAAGAGACCAAGTCCCACCTCACTACAACCTCCTTTCAGGTAGTTGTAGAGAGCAATAAGGTCTCCCCTCAGCCTCCTTTTCTCTAGGCTAAACAATTCCCACTCCCTCAGTCACTCACAAGAAAATAATTGTGAAACCTATATTTCATTCAAATCCTAATTTAGTTAATGGAGTGGGTTTTGGTTTTTTTTTTTTAGATTTGGATTTACAAAACTCTTAATTCACAAATCACAGGGGAATTTTGAAACTGAAATTTTATTTAATCTGTCATTTTCATTGACTTTTTTATAAAATGCTTGTAGACTATCACTTCTGAAAACATTTTGTTGACTGGGTTTTTTTTTGACTGTGCAGATCTTTTGATGATTTGCTGGGCTCTTTAGCATTTGAAATAGTGTAACTTTAGTAAGAACATTGCTTAACGGTGTTGTTTATTCACTTGTATTAGGCAATTAATTATTGACACTCGGGAGAAAGGAAAACACTCTATAATGAAGCACTGCAAAGAGAATCATAGAACAGTAAGAGTTGGAAGGGACCTTAATCATCATCTAGTTCTAACTCCCCTGCCCTGGGCAGGGACACCTCCCAGTAGATCAGGTTGCTCAAGGTCCCATCCAACCCAGTCTTGCACACTTGTTCCAGTGTCTCACCACTCTCAAAGTAAAGAATTTCTTCCTAATATCTAATCTAAATCTACCCGCTTTCACTACCATTCCTGACAAAGAGTCCCTCCCCCCTTTAACTGCTGGAAGGCTGCAATAAGGTCTTCCTGGAGCCTTCTCTTTTCCAGGCTAAACAGCCCCAACTCTCTCAGCCTGTCTTCATAGCAGAGGTGCTCCAGCCTTCTGATCATCTTCATGGCCCTCCTCTGGACCCGTTCCAACAGGACTTTATCCTTCTTATATTGGGGGCCCCAAGAGCTGGATGCAGCACTCCAGGTGGGGTCTCAGCAAAACGGAGCAGAGGGGCAGGATCACCTCCTTTGGCCTATTCATGCCTTCCCATTACTATAAATCCACTCCTGTCCTCATAATCAGCTAAATATCACATATGAACACTCGTAGTATACTTAACTCCTCTTAATACAGTATCTCAAACATATACGCATGAAGAAATTCACACCTTTATTTACTGGCATATATGTTTAAACATATGTTTTTTAGGGAGTCTCTGGAGTTGTGTAGGTTATATGCTTGAAGATCATTTTGCAAAAGAACAAAGGACTGCCAGCTCAGAGGTTAAGGGAAAAGTAAAACACTGCAACAGGAGTGTCTTTATTAAGGAGACAAAGAGCCTTTAATGCCCTCCACTCTTCCCTTTTTGATGCCAGCTGGTGCAGGTGGTGTACCGGAGCTGTACAACGGTGCATTCTTGCTGAGCCTGCCAGTTAGACTGGTTTCCACTCCTGGAAACACTCATGACAAGTAAGACTGGTAATACACTGTTGGAATAATTTTTGGCAGGCTGTCTGCAATCTCCCAAGAGAGAATTTAACCAAGGTTACAGAAAAAGACCACCTCACTTAGAAAAAAAAATAAGCCATCAGTTCTTTAATAAGTAAAAGCAACCTGTGATTGATGTTACATAAGTAACTCTCCCTCAAACACCAGGCTAGTGACATAAAGAGGAAAAAGGCTCGTATTAAAGTGTGAATTTTCCATTCAGCATCTACAGCTCCTCTGTGTAAGTAATATTATCTGTTTTACTGTATGAGAGCTGATGAGACTGCAAAGAGATGGAGTGTCTTACAGGGCAGTCATTTTACTCTTATATGAAACCCATGGATTTTAATTTTTCAGGGGAATATTTCTGTTTCAGCATCAGTATTTCCTGTCAAGAATGGGTCCAAACTCAAATCTAAGACTGTCTGTGTTTTCATCTTTGTACATGTATCTAAACTAAAATGCCATGCCTTGATTTTATCCATAGGTCACAGTGATGTTGGACTACATCTCAGCTGCTGTTGCAACAAAGCTTACAGATGTCTGCTTCTCTGTTTAGGGTTTTACTCTTTCCTCTTTGTAATACTGGAAACTGAATCTCCACAGAGTGTAGATACATTTAGAAATTTAACTCCTGACATAGCTACGATATGTCTAGCACTGCAGAGAAGGCAGAGGAAAAACAAACGTCAAAAATAAACATTATTTCATCAAAGAAGGATCTTTTTTAGGCTTAAGTATCTTACCAAATGTCATCTTATTTCCCTTCTCTCCTCAAAATTTCTGCCTAAGGAAAATACTAATATTAATTAAGTTTCTGTTTAGACCTTTCAGTAGAAGGATATATAGGGAAATGTTTTCTACATCTCTGTTTTATGCCAACTTATTCCTTTCTAACCGTCACTTTTCTCTTTAATAACTATAAATCTTTCACAAGCATCATAGAGTGATTAGAAAGGGGAAGTAGCTGTACATAACAATTTTGCATTTCTTATAAGAAATATTGAACTGAATTCTAATTTTCATTCAAAGTCTTCTGGTAATGATACAGCTATTACAGAATTTGTTTTTATTAATTATACGTGGCAACATATGCCATAATACCTGATGTAACCAACTGAAGATTAAAAAAAAT
>VXBO01010048.1:319029-366779 GCA_013400135.1 Rhinoptilus africanus
TAAATAAAAAAAAAAAAAAAAAAAAAAAAAAAAAAAAAGATGAATAAGAGATACAGGGAACGGCTAAATAACATTTTTCAGTAAGATGTGAAATAATGTCTTCTTTAATATTATGTGATTTATATAAGATGATAGAGCAGATCAAACAATCCTTTATATGGGATTATAAATTGCTACTTTTATTTAGAAGTAAATAAGGATTTATAAGGATTTCCCTTAAAATCTGAAGACACTGCCTCAAGCTTTCTGCAGTTTACCTCTTTGTTTTGATGATAATTCTTAGCAAAACCCAGGAGTTTGAGTAACAGTATCTATTTTAAAGAAGTATGAAGACTTTAGCTAAGCTGATTAAGAACTAGTTAAGTGATAGTTCTGCATCTAGATGTGAATATGTAATCCTCATTAGTGGCACATCCTTCTAGGGAGGTTTTGAAAGGACTGCTTTCCAAAATGCCTGTCAACGATTTACAGGCAAGTTTGAAACCATTGCTAATAACATTTGCAGAGGGAATAAGACTGGTAGGATGATCAATTACCATGCAGGCAGGGTGGTCATAACCAGACAGCAAGACCAAAAAAAAGAGCAAAATATTATGTTTCAGTACAATAATGTCATCACTGTGAGTTCAGAACCATGTGATCTTTCTGCAGTCATCAATAGAGAACAGGAGGAATGGTGATGATCTGCCTTCACCACACTAGTGGAGGGTAGTCCAAGAATACTGCTTTCACTGCTAGTGCCTATGCCTTAAAAGAGATTCTGAAAAATTGGAGGCAGTCCAGAAAACTATTCCCAAAAAGTATTTGAAAGAATAAATCTTACAGAGAAAAAAGCCTCAGAATAACTTCAGTCTGATTCTTTTATCAAAAGGAACTGTGAAAAGTGACTTGATCAAAGCAAAAAAATGTATTCCCAGAGAGTCAGTGGCTTCAAGACGGTCCTTTTGTCTAGGCAAAATAGGTCATAGCAAGAATCAATGGATTCAAAGTCTGTAAAAATCAAATGAGAAATAAGACGTGCTGAATTAAGAATAACAGTGTTAAGGCACCAGAATAGACTCACAAGATACACAAGTATTTCTCTATCTCCTTGTACCCTGCAATGAAGATCAGGCATTTTTCCAAAAGACACACCTTTGCCAGGTGTGAAAGCTTCATACAATATCATTTGGGTAGGTTGATAGGTCCATGTAAATCACAAGTCCTTAATATTTGGGTCATGGACCAGTCAGCGTCCACTTCCAAAATTTCCCATAGGCCAAAGTTAAGTTATATATTTTAGGCAGTTGGCCTCTGCAGAAAAGCCCATAACCCTGAGTGAGAAGTCTTGGTTTCTGATAAAGTACAGAGGGAGAGTTCAGCTCCTTGGGTTGGACAGAAACACCAAAAGCAATGTAGAGCTTCTGTTCCTCTCCAGGGCTGTTGGGAGTCTCTACTGTCAGGACATCAGGCAAGTAGCATGACATCCAGGAGCCACAACCAAGGAACACAGTCAAAATGCCTTTCTTTTTAATACAGTTTAATTAGTCATGGCTAGATGACTCTAATCTTTGTATTTAAATCTGTTCAATTTTTGCAGTGATTCTTCCTTGAGTCTTCCACCTTTCAGAGGGCTGATCTAGACAATTGGATTAATCTCATCAATAATAGGTAGAAAAGAAAAGCAAATTCACTGACTGGGAAAGAAAATGCATGAAGGATCCTAAAGTCTTGAATTTAGGGAAACTTGCCTGAGAGGTGACTGTCCTGATGATGAAGTTTTGCAGACAGACAAGGTTTTCATCCCAAACTCTGCAAATTTCTGTGTAAGAAATTAACTTTTCATCTATGTTAGACAAACTGGCATATACTGTTTCTGTAAAATAAACTCGCCTACATCTTTGGGATGCATTCAGTGTTCTCTGTGAAGATTTATCAGTTTAGCACTACAACAGAAAGATTTCTAGAAGGTTTAAGTAGATGTATGACGAACCACAGATAAGGGGAAAACCTCTGGATGTTTAAAGAAGTTTTCAGTTCCTACAAAATATTGAAAACTACAAAACCTGAAAATTTTCAGTTCCTACAAAATATTATAACCAGCAGGGAAGTGCTTTCAGGGTTAAGCGGAAATGAGGGAGGACTCTCTGGGCTAAACTTTTAGATGTAAATGCCTTCCTTGTTGTTAACTTCTTTGTTGGATCTGGTCCTTCTATACAAAATCTCTATTGGTTAGATATCATTTATGGAATGATTAGAAAATATGGTTAATGTTCATGAAAGAAGAATCTGTTCTGCCAAGAACGCTAGGCAAAATTGAAGTGTAAAGCAATAAATCATATGGTGTACATATTCTTCCTAAAATACTTCTGTGACATACATATGTTTAAATTGGTTTAAAATATATTTCTTCAGTTAGAGTAGCTATTTTTGCCAAGGCATACAGAAGCGGACATTACTCCTATAAGCTTTCTAAAAGACAGGAGTGAGGTAATTTCTTTCACTCTGCTTGGTTTTAATGTAGATCAGAGTTGATGGGTGGTTTCTTTTTTTGTTTGCAAAACAAATATTGTAGATTGCATTTACCAATTTACCAGTGTCCTGGCAGTGGGTTATGGCATCATTCTGTACGTGAGAAAACACATTGCTGTCTGAGATAAAAATAGCTGACTCAAAAGAGCTGTGAATAATTACAGAAGTCTTGCCTTTCTTGACTTTAATTTGCAAGCTAAGACACAACACCAAGTATCTTACTGATGCAAGATGTGCACAAATACCCCATACCTCTGAACCAGAAATGTAAAAAAATCAGTGAAAGATGTAGATGTGTATTTCAGAGCAAATTACTCTTGGCTCCCTTTATAGTAAATAGAGTTCATAGTCAATGATATTCAGGATGTAACTTCTGTTTACCACAGTAGGTGCCTACGTTTGGTTGGATAAATTATAAGCTAAACTCCACTAAATATACTTCATTGCCTACACTAGTAGCCTTATTAGCCATCTCAGATATTGACAACTAAAGATAATCACATGAAATGAAAATTTGACCAAAGAAACATAAAAAGAGAAGAAAAGAAAATGCAAGCCTAGCAAAATTGAGCATGTTTTCTACTTGCATTTTTGTGCTTTGCTCTTTTTCCAAGCAGTACTAATTAAGTAGCAACTAAATTTCGTAATGTAATAAATTCCACTACCATGTTCAATTAATTCTTGCGTTAGAGTCCAACCTAAGGACTGTAAAACCTGCTAGTAAGTAACCATTGCAACAACTGTGGTGGCTAATTAGATGTCCTTTAAATGAATAGGTCTTTTAACCTTCCTCAATTCTTAGAAGAAAAGTCGAAATAAAGCTACGGTCTTAAGAAAAAATTTGTATTCCAGAATTACAAAACTTCCATAGAAGTAGTAGTAGAAAGTCTGCTCTCATGCCATTCTTGGTCTAGCATTACAGAAGCGTGGAGTTCTGATGAGTATCTGAGCTTTCACTTGCTCAGGACCCAACACTTTTGATAAAACTTGTCAATTTCTTTCAACCTCAGGGGCTGTATAAAATCTCAGTGGGAAAATTTGATTTCGTATTGCTCAGATTCGTAGAGTATTTCCCAAAGCTTCCAAATACAGAGTTGAGTTCACTTCCTTTTGCAAATAAACTGTTTAACTCACATGTGCTAGTCGATCAAATCTGGCGAAGAGCTCATTCAGCATTCGGACCAACTCCTGAGCTGACAGAGTTGTGGAGAGGTTGGTGAATCCTTTAACATCTGCAAAAAGAATGCTAAAAAAAGGAAAATATATTAATATTGCTGTCTATTTCCTTTGACAACTGAATGCGCTAAGTTACTTTCTAGTAATTTACGAGTGAAGGACCATTTTAAAGTCATGCTACATTTGATCTAGACTTTGAGATTCTGGAGTACTGAATACAAATATTGAAGGGACTAAAGAAATACTCCCAAGTATTAGAAAGGTTTTTTTCCAAAAATATGTTAAACAATTCTGGAATTTCAGATCATTCAGGAAGATAAAGCTAAGCCTTAATGAGTACCATCGTCCCCATTGGTCAGTGAGAAGACTGAGGCATAGGTGGGTTGTATAAACAGATAGACTTGGCACCCAGCTGTAGGTTAGTATCTGACAGTGCTCTTTGAAGCTGGGTATATTTATAGCTGGTTTTTACAATGGGTTTTATTTCACTGATTTATATTTTTAGTGTGGTTTTCAGGCTTTACTTATCTATGTGTCATACAAGACTCAAATCCTAAGACAATAGGCAGATTCATGTCAGTCTGATATATCCCAGGCTCAGTACAGCTTTATTGCATCTAATTTTAGGGACTTGACAGACGTATCTGAGTTAGAAGTATAGTGCCATCTATTTAAGGTACGAAACTTAGTTTCGATGATCCTTCACCGACTTCACAGGGACCCCATAGTGATTATACCTTGAATTCAGGTACCTCAAATTGTGTGCCTCAAGCTATGGTAGGATCTTTGTCAACAAACTAATTACAAACAGAGCTCTAATCTATATTTCAGCAGTCAGTGAATTTTCTAGCTGTGCAAATTTGGCTGTTCATTATGCCAACAATGAGCAGATGTGAATATAGAGAAACATACACATACACACACATAAAGTCTGTGGTGTGCAAGCTGTCACCCAGACCAAAGCATGTAACAGTTCAGTACTTAGCAGCTAAACAAAGGAAAGTATTGCCTACTTTAAAACGTGGTAATGTTCAAAAAGACACATATCATGCTGGCATAGGCTGGAAATAACCCAAATGAACCTCGTTAGCAATATGAAGTCAACTAATGACTGGTGTTACAACCTGAGTAGCTGAAGGTCTTTCATTTCTGTTGAATAAGATCACAATTTGACAGTGTCTGAGAATCATTAATGTAACCAATAATAAATACAGTTATGATGAGGTGGACAATAAAATATGACTAATTATAATTCAAGTCATCTTCAAAAGTGTAGGCTGGTAAGGGTATGAGTGATGATTAAGTAAGAGGATCACTAACTGGGTGAGGTTCTTACCAGTAAGAAAAAAAAAAATTAAAAGGTAAAGCACCAAACTACCTGAAGAGGAATGAATATTAATATTAGTTTAACTTGATAAAAATAAGATTTCCACAGTTTTCATTATCAAAACAACAAAAAACCCTAACTGGATACTAATTTTATGGATTCGTATTCTGTTGATTTAGGTAGTGTTCAGCACTCAACATTTAGAAAAAAATAAGGTGAAACTCAGTTTTGAAAAAATCTAGTCCCTTGCATCTGTACTCTAAAGCACAGAGAATTTTCATTCTAAATCTCTTTCAAGCATAAATTATGTTTCAACTTTTCACCCCTGACTATAACTCTTTTCCATTCAAAGACAAGGGGACATCTTCTCCCTGTTTTCATTCTCCTACAACAACACTTGCTCTGAGAATGAAATAGGGTAATGGAATACATTTTAATTTAGTGCAACTCAAACCTTCTGTAAGGGTCCCTGATACTTTCCACCAGATTTAATAAAATAATATGTCTGAGCTACTGCAAGGCCACAGAAGCAACAGATAATCAATTTACTCTTCTGCAGAAGTTCAAATTATGTTTATTGAACTTGTCCAGACAAAGTTGTATTCGTATTTCATCAAAAGACATGCTTTCCTAGCAAACCATGTCCCATCATATCCAAGAATGCTTATTTTTCACTTCCTTCAGTAGTGGCTACACTTTCATTTGCCCTTGTGGTTTAGGACAATCTTATGGCAAATGTTATTGCCTTAGCTAAATATTATGATGGTCAGGAACCACAATAAAATCAGAGATTTTATAACATCATGGAGAGGAAGCTGGCCATTCTGGCATAAATCTACAATGAAGACTTATTTCTTTCAGTAGCAGCTCACAGGATTACTATCACTTTCCCACTAGCTAATTTCAGGAAAGACAAAATTTAGAGAGCGGAAAAAAAAAGGAAAATGGAATTAGGAAAATGACAGTAAGAATCAATGAAAATGGCTACTAAGAAGAGGAGTCAGGTGATGTGTCTATATCTTTGAGAGCATCTTACAAGTCTTTATCTCATTTCTCAGTGTGTGGGTTCAAAAAGAAAGCTGTGGCAGAATCTGTGTCCACGTGCAGGCAGAGTTGCCCTTTCTGTGCAACTTTGATCGCTTAATTAAAGTGAAAAAATACACAAATGGTCCAGCCCCCAATGTTCAGTTCAAATGGATCTTCCCAGGGCAAATGCATCCAGCTATCCTAATGAGTAAAAGAAGGCACCAAATTGCTTGTCTGCTCAGGGATTAAACAAAGGTACACTGATATTCTAATTTAATAAAGCAACCGAAGGGAAATTCTCAAACAAGAGACACTTAGCAACATCTGAGACCTTAAACATTAAAGAGAATCTCCTCCACACACCTGACATTCTCATAACGATGGATGTAGATTTTATGAAACTGGTGTTGCAAATGTTCGTCTTCTACGTTGGTCATATCATTTATCATTTCCAGGACTACAAACCGTGGTAAGACAGAGAGCACCAGCCGTTCCTAAAACAAAGAGGAAACCAAAGTGTCAGTATCAGTCTGAATTAGTACTTCATAGGAAAATGATTGAATTCTGCCCTATTTAAAGAGCTGTAAAACTGTCAATATAAGATGTGACCCACCCCTTTAAAAATTCTAGCTCTGACTATTTGTGATAATTCACATTACCAACCTGAGTCCAGAATATGGACTCTTCTCCTTCTTCCATTCTTAGAAGTTCTTCACTCTAATGTTTTAAGCTTGCTTGCTGTTTACTTAAAGATCCATCCTACTTATTACCTCCATTACAAGCTTCTTACTAAATATCACTTACAAACCTATCAAGCACTCCATTCCAGGCAGTGGTAGCTTGATTAACAGATATGGGCCAGAGGAATTTAAGAGTCCTCAGCCGCAAGTAGGATCACACTTTTATTATTGCTTATTTATTAGAACTTACAGACCGTGTGTTTAGTATTCATAAAGTGTATAGTTAATAATAAATCTGGAGAATAAATAAAGCAAAAAATCTGCAAAGGAACCTGGCTCCTCTTCACTAAGTGAAAAGGACAGCATTTAGGCTAGGCTTAGTTATATTGTCAGAGATCAAAGACAGGGATAATATAAACTAATGTACACCTAAAAAATGTTTTATGGGAAAGATTTAGCCATAGACTAGTTTGTACGTTAATAGGGTTACAGTGGTTCACAGGAACTAAGATTTAAAGTGACTTGGTAATATCAGAATCTTCTCAACACTCTATGGCATCGAAGTGCTTACATAATTTTGATAAATGGGACTGGGTTTCAAAGTTCCTTGAAATCTCTATATGTAATCTCAGAAATAAGCATTTATATGTGACAGTGAGGCAGGTTTCCAGGATGACTCATTTGGCTTGCAGCCCACTTCACCTCCTTTTTGTAGATCCCCCTGGACAGATCTGGGCTGAGCTGTTCTGCTGACCCAGACCTGACCGTCTTTATTCCCAAAGGCCTTGTACGACCTCCCTGTTCCATAATGGATTCACATCTGTTCACATCATACAGTAACGGCTGTACAACAGCAGCCACCAAAACAGTTCATGGAATACATAGCCTTCTCCCACTCCCAAAAGTATGTGGCAGTGGGGAGAATTAGTTGTTCTGCAGATGACAGCCTGCTACTGGTCATCTTTTAGGCCCTAAGGGAGCAGATTGGCTTTAACTCATTCATTGCATGGATATTCATGGCAGAGTGCTGTTGAGAAAGAAGGAACAACTTTATTGGGGTGTTTGCAAAACAGTTCCTGGTGCTGGTTAAAGTCTCCGTTGCAAGGGTCCTCACGTGTTTTCAGCTAGGTCAGCAGAGACTCCTCACATGACTGTTCTGCTCAATTCTTTTAACCTGTCTGGCCCATGATCCTGCTTGACAACCCCAGTCTTACTTAGTGCATCAATACTGGTATATTTTAACCATATACTAAACATTTCTAAAATATCTGAACTACCTACAAAAGACTATTTCCAGTTCCATAGACCATTTCTGCAAAGACAATTTCCACTGGGTATTTACAAATGTCTTATCTATGCACAGTTTAATCACTTCAGCAGCAGGAATGACCTAGAAAAGGCCCTGGATGGGACACTCCACCTAGAATATTAATTAACACATTTAAACATATAAATGGGACTAGACAAAGCATGAGTTGCATGCCCCAAATTCCCAGCTCCTGTGAGAGTTTATCAATATTAAATTGTGAAGTTTCTGTCAATCTCCTGTTTTCAGGATGGTTTCAAATTAGTAATCTGTATATATTAGTGTACCTATACATACAGTTTTTCTGTATAGTTATATGTATATGTGTACATATATTTGTGTATATATACACAGAAGTGCTGCTTTCCAGCCCCTGTCTACTAACTAGATTTAAGTAGGGCCAGGCAAGCTCTCAAAAAGTTATTGAATTATTTCATGATAGCACTAGATCATCCCCTGAGAGATTTCACAACATCCCTGTTGCAGTGGCTCATCTGTTTGACAGCTCTGGCAGATTTTTCAAATATCCCACCCAAATCTGCTTCTCTGAAAATTAAGCTTTCTTTTTATCCTTTCAAAGTAGGTATGGATAATCACTGATTGCCCTCTTCCCTGTAACAATCTTTCTGTACTGAAATACTGTTATTGTGTCCTCTTGCCCTCAATCCTTTTCTAGATTAACCAGAATTCTCCAGTCTTGGGGTATATCGCTCCAAATCGCTTTGCGGCAAAGCTAGCAGTTTTTCACTGAACTGGCTCCAAATTATTAACCATCTTTTGCTTTAAAGGATTGCAAAGAGTGAAATCTTATTGAACTGAAGAAGAGAATGTCACTTCTGTGAGCTACTTGTCACCAAATTTCAAATGACATTTTGGAGGATACAATAGGCCTAGAGAAAACCAGATGTGTGCTTCCAAATTAGACACATACGGAGACTGTAAAGAGGTGGAAGACACCAATGAAGAATATTCTCTTAGGCAATGCCCATGGAGCAAATACAGTGCACTGTGAATCTCTTCCTGTGTTTTCAAAGCAGTTTAGTGATATTACTGTGGAGAAAGCACTTATATAGTACTAAGCCATAGCGGGGGATAGTAGCAGTTTCCAGACCGATTATTCCCTTTTTGTACTTACGAAAGGCAACTATTTCCATAAACCCTTTCTCTATCCCACTCCACCTCATCCATCATGCTATCAGAAAGGCCCTTTGCAAGTCTGGGAATGGAAAGCAGTGTTGAACTCAGACAAGTAAGTGAGATCATTCACCCCAACATTTGTAGGAGACCACATTGTTTCTAACTTACAAATTTACAGTGAAGATCATGAAGAATTCCTGCTCTGAGCGTCTTAGTCAGCAGTTAGTAAACAATCCTCAGCTACCATGAGAACACATCGTGGCTAAACACCCTCATTTGTCTAGATGGCAGCCCCAGCTGAGGTGAACTGCACGTTTACTTAAGAAGGCAAAACACATGCTACTAATAGCTTCTGCCGGAGCTGAGGTGTGTAACGCCCCACTCTGAGATGGCAGCTTTCTCCTGGGCTCCTGCCTGCATAGCATGCTAACGTGGAAGATGAGAGAATGGAGACTCTACTAATCTTAAACCCACCTGTCCTGCAAACCTTTACTAAATCAAGGGCTGCCTTTTGGAGGAAGAGAAGAACAATGATGTGAGGCAGTGATAGCTGACATAGAGTGGGCAGTGACCTATTGTGCAGTGAGCTCATCCTTTATTCTGGTAAAAATCCTAGCTCAGACCTTCTGTTTCCCCATACAAGTTGTACTAATTTTAGCACATCTGCATTGTCTTGATTTTTTTCCACCCTTCCCACCTGGGAATTCTACTATCCTCCACTCTTATTCTGATGTGTAAACACTGGGTGTGGTGCTTATGATAGCAAGAAGAAAACCAGTCCCTCATGAGGTCCTTTACACTCCTGAAAACCCAGGTTTTCAAAAGAATGTCTAGCCCTAAGGTAGCTCTACTCTCAAGGAAATGTCCCATGGCATCTTAAAATGGCATGTTTGGGCACAGCTTCTGATTGATACTCCAGGAACCAGAAATATTTTTGATTTTTTGTGTCATTCAGCCTCCTATAACAGAAGGCACTTAGGCTATATATTCTCTTATTTCTTCACTATTAAGATGCATTTCTCAATATGAACATATAATAAATCCATCCTTTGGATAAATCAGATCAGTCTTTCAAGGACCCATATGATTAAAGGGTTCAGTGGGCTCCTGTGAAGATACTTTCACAACAGCACAAAATCTTTTCACTGTGAAAATAAATATGTTATTTCCTACCTTATCTTTGTGGGAAGACAAATAGGAATACAAATCCAAAAAGAAAAGAAGATAAAAGAAAGAAAGCAAACAGAAATCCTGGATATTATTGAACTGCCTATGAAATCCGTGACAAGAGAACATAAAAAGAGGCCATTTCATGATAGACATATGGTTAAAATGGAGAATATACTTTTTTAACCACAGGAAAACTTTATACTCCTTGTTTGCATTCACTTAAGAAGGTATCAAGCAATGGTTCTAGAATATTGATTTAAAATAAGACATAGTTCACTTGACATATGCTCACTAAGCTAAGAAAAATTTGCCCAGCACTTTTGACATCTTACCCTTCATGGTACTCATTAAGGTAAGTTAAACGTTCTTGGCTGCACATGAGATCTGGCAATGACCCATAAAAACAGGGGCTAATTAGTATGCCTCTGCTGCAGTCTTCCTTTATTAATGCTGTAGCATGTGAAGAGCTCTTGTCAGGATCACAACTGAAAGTGCGTTTACGTCTCATGTGACTGTTCTGTATTATGCATGTCATACTACAGAGGAACACTACAAGAAAAAGAACGTGTAATGTGTGTATCTCTCTATGTTTTTATGAGGCACTCCAACCACTAGTCAATTCTCTGGTACTGACACATTCAAAGGACAGAAAATTCTTCCCTCTACAGGCATCAGCTGTCTTTTGCTGTTCCAAGCTGCTCTTACACCACGTCAGACTGACAGGATGGTAGGGATGCTGAAGCAGGCCTCTTCCAGAAATCAGACACTAGTGTAGATCACGTCCATCCTTTCTTTTCCTACAGCTGATGCTTATATTCTATGGACCAGGATGTGTCCCTCTTGATAGGCCTTTCACATCACTTTGCTTCAATCCAGCAGTGACAAAAGATTTTCAGTTATCCAAGAATGAGTGTCAGGTCACTATCCCCTTCATGTAAGGATCCTTGCCACATAACCCTTTTAACTCGCTAAATTCCCATATCACAGATTTAGATACTGTGGCACAGAAGAACAGTGCAAATGTGCAAAAGAGTAGTAGCAGATCACAAGGAAGAAAACTGAAAATTTTTATAACCTTCTGTACCTTACTATATGCATGATGAAAGAGGCCTTATATTTCTAGACAGTCTCTCCTAGAAGGCATACTCAGAAAGGGAGGGAAAGACATGAGACATACTCTTTTTCAGAGAAAGGCCTAATAAGGAAGTGTCATGATCTCTAGGGTGAAGGAAACTACGTTATCCATCTTCGTTGAAAGCTTGCTAGTTGAGCAATTGGCAAAGTGGAGGCAATTCAAAGGTGAGCAGCAGTAGTGGTAAGTGGTTTGAAAAGGAACAGAGATATATTTGTTTAAGAGGAAAGACATAGGAAAAAAAAGATTGCAAGAAAGGAATATTATAAAAGAGCTGGTAATCTATTCTCCTGTTAACTGTTCATGACATGAATAAACCCTAGTCTCTAAGATGGAGCAGTCAAAGTTTCGTGTATAAAAACGAAAAAAGAACCTTTAACCAAAAGAATAATCAAGTAGAAGAAAAAAGACTAGTAGAAATCATTGAATGGAACAAATGGATGGCAGAATTCAAGTCCGGATTCAGACAGCTGAATTTTGGTGACTACAGGTCTCTCTGGGCCCCATGGTCTGTATTGACTAGATTTCAGCTGACTGTAGTAGTAGCTCAAAGGTGTAAAGAACACGTAGTCACCTAATTTAGGGTTTGGAGCTCACTCCTACCCAATCTACTCCTTCAGAAAATTTAGGAACAGTGAAATAAATCCTGCAGTGAAAAAGCAGATTAACTTCATGAGTCACATGTCTGTTTAAAGTCCCAAAACTGTAACACTGATGCTTTCTCTAATGCCCACTTCTTCTTTTATGCATCTGCAATAGTAATTCTTTGTTGAACAACTTTTCTGTGGTCTGTGTGCACAGATCCCCTGTGTCTCGTACTGAAATCAGGGAGTATCAACAGCGCTTACAACTGCACAAACGTACCTGGGCACATTCATGGAAAAGTGGAATGTGTCCCTGATGAGTAAGTAACAATCTTTGGAATGTATTTTTTTTTTGAGAAGACACAATTTACCAGAGCACAAGGTCTCAGTCCTGTGAATAAAAACTGAACTGGACACCTTTCCACTGGTGCTGGTCAAAGAAAACAAAATACCAACAAGCACAAAATATCAACAAGCACCCTGGGGCCTGCAGGAGGTAGCCAAGAGGAAGGTCAAACTCCCCAAGGTTTCCCTGCAGATCACATGAGGGCATCACCCCTGCAGGGTCTGCTGTCTGTATAACCTCCCTGCACCAGCTCCCTTTAGATGGTACACATCAAATGATGAAATGGTGCCAATACTGACCTGGGATTTTCCTTTGTTTCTCAACGCCTTTATCAGGGCTGGCTTTGCCAAGGGATAAAAGTCCCCTCTTGAATGACATTTTAATTTAGGTTTTGTTCTTCCTCCTCTACACATGCTTTCAGATGGGTATCTTGTGCAAGGAAGTCTTTGCATCAGGGAACAAGTTGCCTATGGCTGTTCCCAAGACACTCTGTAAAAGTGGAGTGGACATACCCCAGAAATGTTTAACTCGACAGAGACTCCAGAGAAATTACTCCACAATTTTCACCTTGATTTTCAAGAATCATTTTGCTAGAGCCATCAAGCTTGGCTTTAACAAAATTCACACTTCATATCATAGAGGCTTTATTGTTTCAAGCACTGAACTTGAAAGCATGAGAAAAGGCCTGATCAGAGCAGTGTCTTTAGCCTTTCCGGAGTAGATAAGCTTTTGTTCTGTGTAGGAGAAGTAGATAAAAATGGTATTGTTTTCTACTGAAAAACTGACAATGTTCAGAATAGATGTAATTATTGTAGATGCTACTCTAGAAAATGGGAATTAGCACCTCTCATTGTGATGAACAGCTCTAATGAGAAACTTCTTCATTCTTATGTAGTACGCAATGGACAGTATATTTGCAGCTGTACTTTCTTGTGCGTTATCGAGACAATGGCAAGTAATTAAAAAATACTGAAGAAACTGCAATATCTAATATGCTCAGTCTTGTGGGGTTATGAGGTTGCCTGTTAGCTTTTACTACTTACTGCTGCAATATTCAATACGAGCTGTATCAACTTTCTTTTATTTGAATGCAGGCAGTTACCATTCCCAGTCATCCCATCCTTGGCTGCACGTTTCACTTAGGCATCTGCTGCTCTCGAAGAGAAACGATGCCAGATTACAGAGGAGGTTTTGGAGTCTCTTTTTGTTTAGCTGTTGGCTATGAAACATAGCTAGAATCTCATCCAAACTGATAACCCAGTGTTTACGAGTCATAACTCTTTATAATGGTGGCTAATTAGTTGTTAACTAAAAAGTATTATAAAGTTCATGGTAATGTAAGTAGGAAAATTTTTCCATACAGTTCTTGTAGGATGGACATTTTATCCAATTGTTTCCTCAATACTATTGTCGTAACAACACACATAGCACACGCTGAAGGGAAGGACTGCAAGATACTGCTGGTCCTTTGCTTTGCTTGGATGATGAATGGTTTGAAGATTCTAGTACCTGAAGCCACATTACAAACTCTTGGCAGAGCTTGATGATTAAGAGTCTACTGCCAGGTGTCAAAGGAGATTCCTTTCTCATCAGCCAGTTGGTTATGTGAGAATATCACAGTCTTAATGCCTGCTTGCCCTGTGCTCCCTGAGCTGTAGAAGGCTGATTCTAGGGCTGCCAGTTTGTATTTTCATGCCTTCCCAGTGTCGTTTTGGCTTCATAAACGCTTAGCTCATCCTGCAACATGCTGAGAAGTGGTGGAACAACCCTCCCTGACAATTTTTTTTGGCATGGTACCTGTTACTTCTGCTGTGTGTATCTATTAAGTGAAAAATTGTATTCATCTATAAAATACTTACAAAAATATTTATAAAACTGTTTTTAAAAGTAACTCAATTAATCATGAAACTAAGTGCAGCTGATGCTTACATTGTATGTCAGGAGTGCAATGAATCAGCTCACCGAAAAGCCACATGATCACCACTAACTTCCCTCACCAAAGGAGTGGGTGGGAGCACGTGTCTGGGGACAAAGGCTGCAGTGGCCACCTGTTAGATCTGCTGGGCTACATCACGAAGCAATCTCCTGACACTGCTTTGTCATTTGAGCTATCTCTTAGCTTAGGCTACAGTGCCAGTGTCAATATCGAGTACGAGCAATGGTTAATAATCCCAGATCCTCTGGATCCTAACACGTGATTTTCTAGATCTTGAATGAAGAGTGCATTATAATTACATTGCGTGTGAAACCTAACCATGCAACAAAGACATGCGGTGAAAAGCAGGAGTTACAAAACAGCTTGTATCACCAGCCTGCCTTGTACAAGTGATACTGTACATCCTCACAGTAAACCAGTAGACATATCTAATACATGGAAAGGCAAATGCTATGGTTTTGTTGGTGCTTTTGTTTCTTCAATTATCTTGTTGATAATTTTGTTTCTTCCAAATCTCATGATGGTTTTTTTTTATTTATTTATTCTATATCAAAAAATTGTAGAAAACAAAAATATCCAGAAGAAAAACATTTACATGGAAATAAGACACATATCACAACAAAAAGTATTGTACTGTCTTCTAGTGTTTTGTCGTCCCCAAATTCCAGTTCATTTGGAGTGAAAAGATGGAGCCATACCTTAAAACAGGAGAAAGATAGATACATCTACTGAAGACTGATTCCATAATGGCATAACCTTAAGTCATTCCTTATATTACAGGAATAGAAAATGAGATCAAAACAGCTCCTACAATTCAGTTTTGTTCTAAAATATCAGAAGAGCCCCATCAGACTTTAATGTCTGTAGTGTTATGCCCAGGTACACTTTCACTTCTCCAGGACTGCTTTGACTTCTCTGCTCTTGAATCTTCACGTAATTGTTCTGAACTGTTTCTATTTTCTATTCATTTAGATGTTTCTTTTGTCATTTTGTTACTTTTTTTGCTGTTTCAGAAACTACTAGGCAACTTCAGCAAAATATATATTTCTCAACAGTACTAGTTATTGCAGCTAATGACATGGAAAATAGCAGAAAGAAAATTCACAGGCCATTTGTTTTTCAGCTTTGTATGACTGTAGGACAAGATATAAGAGGTAGGAGGTCAAATCACCGTGTCGGAGACTTACAAGACTTCAATACTAAACAGAACAAGCTGGATGAAACCTCCTCTGGGAAATTTCTATAGGTGGGAGTAATGGTCCCTTTCTGAAAATCAAATCCCTTTTAATAGGCTTGTAGCTTGGTACTTAAATACTAGTGGTATGAAAGACCTTCAGCCTTTTCATAAACGTTAATCCAAAAATTTTATTTCACCTTAAATTATCTCAGCAATGGCACCAGTGACTTGACTCTGGTTAGCTTAAACTTGGAACTGTTCGTGGTCAGATAATTTAAAACCATTATCTGGACCACAGAGTCTCACTATTAATTGTGAAGCTTGTAAGGACGTTTTCAGTCGTCCTACATTCATTTCAGGGTACTAAGGAAACTTGGTATAAACCTTCTTTAGTACCCTAAAAGTTCTGATCCTGAACAATAAAGAAAAATGACCTTAAAATGAGTAAGTATATTCAGAGCTCAGGAAAGGTACTAGTCTGATGAATTTGGAGCCTGGAGTTCTTTATTTACACAGAGATGACTGTACTGCAGACCAGCTGGCACAAGTGTCTCATCGCTGTAGGGGGCTGAAACTATTTCATTCCCCTTCCACATTTCACCTTTGTCCACTTCCCTGAGACAATCAGCAAGGGTTGCTTGTCAGTGGAAGCTGTGATAATAGCTTTTTTTTTTTTATTAGACACCTCTCTTTTTAGCAAGGAGGTGAGAACATGGGAGGCACAGGTCACCAAAGCCTGATCAACGAGCTATCAGTCTCATTCGCTATCAGCCATTACAGCATTTAAACAGTGTGCTTTATAGATGAAAAAAAAAACCATACAGATTTTCAGAAAGTAGTTTTATCACTAATGAATCCTACTAGGGAGGGGAAGGAGAGGTTTCCTTCTCACCTGTATTTTCTAGGGAAAGCTCCCATGCCTGAAGTCCTGCTACTCTTTGGGATTATTTTTCCCCTTATAAATTGCTGTTCAGGGTCTGATTCCTATCTCTATAGTATTGGATGCAAATCTCATTATTCAGTTTGAGTCCATGTGACTACTCCAGATTTGCAAGGAATGGGAGAGAAGGCAGAGGATGATTTTTATTTTGATTCTACCTTAGATTTCTACTTGAAAGAAAAATGTGGGGGTCATGCTCTGATGATAAGAAACAAAAATCATCAGCAAATGTGAAGGAACAACATCTAAAATCTGACATGCAAAATATTATGTTTTCTACTGCAAGAGGGTTGAGCAGATGGGGTATTTTGAGACAAGAAGATGTAGAAAATGTACATGCTGGACCTGTGATGTGCTTCCTGATACCTACAAATGCATAAGTGCATGTAAAGTTTGCTTTCCCGTACGCCAATAAGGAGGAAAGTCTGTCAGTCGACTTAGGAAACAGGTCACCTACTGAATCACAATATGGATGTGGATTGTGAAGAACAATATACAGTTTGCATATTTCTTCACTTGTCAGGTTAACCATTATGTTCTACTTTGAGTTTGATCCTGTAAGTACCAAAGGAGCAATGCCGAGAACAAATTCCTATTGGGACTGTGGTTCCTTAGAGAAAGGCACCAAGATTAAAGTTTTGATAACTGTGAAACATTTCTGAGCACCCCACATTCAACAGATATTTTCCTGTAAAGAAAGAAAGCTGACTAAAATGCAATATCTAACCAGGAGTGTACACAGAATTTTTAATTGTGAGATTATTATTTGCCCTTTAGAAATAAAACCTCAATTATTGTGATCATGTTTATTATTTATAAAGCTTTTTAAACTGCTTTTGCAATGAAGGAAAAAAGGTCATGTGATCTCTAAAATTCAGAATACTCTTTTTTCAAACCAAATCTGAACTTTATCCTCATACCACTTTAGAGGGATTTTCATTTTCTTAGCACCAATATGAAAAAAAGAGATGACTTTATAGTGTTTAACCCTCTTAAAGTGTCCTTTTCAATCCCAGTCTAATCTGCGCTTACTTTAGAGGTTACAAAGTCCTGATAGTTGATTAAAATCTAGATCTGTAAGAGCTTGGTAAAACCTGCACAACATGTAAGCTTCTTTAAAAAAAAAAACAAAACCACAACACAACAGAGTTCATCAATCTCCAAAGAGCTTCTTAAAGCTGCAGGAAATGGAGATTGTTGCAGAGTAAAGTGCGAAAAAAATCCTCTGGAAGTAGAGGTAGAAAGGAAACAAATGGTCAAACAGAAGAGTTTTCTAATGGAAAAAGAGATTAAGATAGGATTACAGTTTTTCCATGGATAACAGGCAGGAGAGATTAAATATGCCAACAGCAGAGTGTTCTGAAGACTAAGGGGTGTCTTCTCCATCTACAGTCTTCATATCCACACTGGAAAAATACTATTTTAGTTCATACCCAGGAAAAAAAACAAGCCTGTTCTCACCTGGACAAGTGGTTCTTTAGGGTGGTTAAGCTCAAATCCTTTGTGGAAATCAAATGAAATATTATCCAAAATGCTTTAACTTTCAAAATGAGCTTTAATTGAATTTGTGGAGTCTCCTGTGAGAAAAAGATTAGCTGGAAAGTAGTTGTCTAGTAAGCCAATGGCAAGACTTGCCAGGAGGAAATGTCTGATAGCAAGTTTGCATAGAGGACTCATTAAACCATTTAATGAAGAAAAGAGTTTTCTTCTTGTTCCCCACAAATTTGACCAAACCCATAATTATGACTGCAGATGCCTGTCTTCACCCCACCTTGACTGGAAGCATCCCCCAGAAGCTGGCTGGATCAGGTATGATGCCAGCCTGGACCTTCTCGCCTGAGCGCTCCTTGCAAGACAAGAGTCAGACACTGTTTTTTCCCTACCAAGTCTGTCTTACTCTTTCCTTCTTCTAGCCTTCATCTCCATCTCCTCTGCCAGAGTGCTAGACACCCAAGAAAACATTCATAAAGCTTAGGGCAGACACTGAGAAGGAGTTTTATTTCCATATAAGAGGACCTTCCCTTGGTGGAATTTGAGATGATGCCTGCAGAGAAGGGGGTCTGCTTGCTAAAACCTGTGTTGGAGGGGGATGTGAAAAATACAGCTAAAGTTACTACCGCATTGTGGCTTTAGTACCTTCTGGCACTGGCTAACTCTACTGAAACTGCACAAATGTAGGGCTAAAGTAGAATAATTTTCTCTATTTGGCTTATCAGGGCTTAAAAACTGGAGGATTTCCTTCTGATTTGAGTCTTAGTCCCTCCCAGTAGCCTAACACAGCAGTGGCAGTGCAGCTTTGCTGCGAGCTCTGCGCAGCAGGTAGAGAGTTTTCTTTTCATGAATGATGCAGAACCTGCTACAGTGAGAACAAGAACAAACACCTCACCAGAGCATGAATATAAGCTTCACACAGATCTGGACTGATTTCATCTGTCATCTCAAACAACTGCAGAGAAGAACCCTCTTTCATAAGATGCCATCAGGTGCTCTAAATATACCAGAAATACTGCAAATACAATGTTTCAGAGAGTATTTGTGGTTTGGGATATTTTTTTTTGGTTTTTTTTTGGACACCGGTCCAATCCACAGATTATTCATGTTGGCAGGAGACAGTCCAACAACTTTGCTTAGCTTGAAAGCAGCCTCCCACTCATATTTCCCTATTGCTTTTTATGTGCTTCATTTGTCTCATTGGTCTAGAGATGTCTTGGATGGAGAGTAGAAGTGTGGCCATCACAAAGAATCACATCTCTTATGAGTAAAATGACTTTTCTCTGAGTCGTGGTCCCGTAAGGTTGTGATCTTATTGGAAAGTAAGAGGTAAATGGTGTACTGATTTTTAAAGCTATTTATCTACTTAACTTCTGGGCTGCTCCCTTCCCAGTCATTTTAAGCCTCCATTTCCAGCTTCAGTCATAAGAAATTTTTTAAGTCAAATATTAACCTCCTTGCACAATAATTCTTTTCAGATATGTATAACCTGACATAACTCTGTGGTGAAGAGACAAAGTCATCAGAGAGACTCTATAACTAAATGGTAATATTTGACGGTTTAAAATGTTAGACAAATTTCAAGTAAAGGTGAATTACCGGAGAAAGAGCAGCTGAGGACACCAGAGATAGATATATTATAAATTCAGTTCTTCATAAAGTCATCATTTCAATATGTGTCTGGATTTAATATGTCGTTCATTTAAAACTTAGGGATTTTGTGTGATGAGAAACAAAAATGAAATTTAATTCAGGTTACTGCTCTTCATTGAGGGCAATTTCACAGCATATTCACAATGAGGGAAATGATGTATTCATTGTTTTTGGAAGTTTTACAGTAGCTAAATAAGAAAGTAAGCTATACTTTCTATTTTCATTGCCCAGATACGATGAAAGCAGAATTACCTGCTGTGTTCTTACAATAATGTTAAGGTAAAAAGGAAGACAGTGTTTTTGAAGTGGTTACGAACAAAGTACAGCACTGGGTGCCAACCTTTTTGAAATACATAGATATTAAATCACAATATTGACTCAAAATTTCAAAGAAATAGTGGAAAATTATGGTATTCTTGGAATAAAATGGACTTAAGAAAACTGAGAACCTCATGTTTGTTGTTTATTCATAATTTCAATGTGTTGAAAACAAAACTGGAGGACATCTTATAGCTGCCATCATTGGTTGGTTGATATAAGCACATATATTAAGCACAAGAGGCTAACTACATTTCATTGGAAAATGTTTAAATTAATGACTTTATCAGTAACTGTTAAACAGAGCCTCTTTACAACATACTGTTTTGTCTGTGCTACCTTCTCTAGCTTGCTTCTCTGTCATTTCTATCTTTCTATGATACAGTTTTTCCAGTACTTATCAGCAGTAGAGTCTCATTTAACTAAGCCAAGCTCTGCAATGTTTTAGATCTTCACCAAAATTCTAGTTTTGTAATGAAAATTGGGAAATAAGTAGATACAGATATTCCTTCAGTTTCACTGAGTGCTGGGATTTCCAAATGGTGTCACAAAGATAATACCATACTGTTACTTGCATAAACAACATTGACAATGACTGCTGGAGTAATTCTCCTGTGTGTCCACAGTACTGTTCACTTTATTAGTACAGTGATTAGAGTTAGAAAATTAATTGTAATTGCAAATGCTGATAGGCACTTGTTAACAACCCCAGGTGCTTAACAAATAAACAATTAGATCCTTGGAATTAGTCACTTTTGAAAATATGACTAAAACTCCTAACTTTCTGAAATACTTTTGATAATTTTACTTAAAAGTCTTGCTGAGAGTAAATGGTGATGGGGCAGGAAGGATAAAAAAAGATGTAGGAGCTTAATTGCATAGTTTTGGAAACACAGAAACTGTAAATTAAGTCCCTCAAAGGCTTTGAAAAACTTTGGCCAAGCTCCTTAAAGTCTTTTCCATCATAAAGGTCTGCACTTCGCCCTCTTCCTTCCTGTGCAGTAAGAGAATGAATTGCAATTAGTGTAAAAGCTGAACTTGCATCTGACAATGAACCAATGGAATTAATTCAGATTTACAGCTGTTCAGTTGAGACCATAATACGACACGCAGACATTTCAACAGAGCTAAATGGCTTTGATTGTCAAACTGGAAAACCCCATAGCAAATACTAAAATAGAGCAAGGAGTCCTTAAACCCTGAAAACCACACAGAAAGAAGAGATCATAGACTGCTGGAAAATAAAGGCATCTGGGAAACAAACTATCACATCTAAGTGTCCAAATATCAGCTCAGAGCAGCACAAACAACAACAACAAAAAGATTCTTTCCCCCCTAGCGAGATTTTGGTGGTTTTACCTTCTCTTTTCATTGCAGCATTCTACAAAAAAATATGATGGCAAATGAATGAATGAAAGTGCTTTCACTGAAAAAAAAAAAAATCAGCTCATCTATATTAAATTTATGAGGAAATACAGAACCATCTCTTGCTTTCCACCACAAGACACAAGCTGACAGAAACTTTGTATTCCAGAAAATCTGCACTCATTAGGGGATTCTTAAAAATCTATGAAACCCCAAAAGATCCTTATCAGTATTATTGTTTCCTTGTACAGCTCCACATGTCTGATGGTACTTCTCGCTTGTCCCTAAAACATAGACTATAGAATGTTTGGCTCACAACTGGGTGACTTTCCATGACTGGCTCTTTTAGGCATTACACAATACTGAACAATGATAGCAACAGCATTTGTAGTTATTAGAATGCTGGATGATTAGAGATGACACGTCTAAGGGATACTGAGAAATTGGAAGGGCCGTTTTGTGAGTGCAGAAACTGGATTTCCTAGTTTTAACAATGCACAGTAATGAACACAAGTATATCTGAAGCATTTATATAACCTTCACAGTTATACAAAAATTGGAGTCTTATTCTGCAGTTACTTATGGAAGAGCACACCATTCCTTGTTGCATTTTTAAACTCATTCTTTTTCTTACTTTAATTCTACTGGTCTTATGATTTAAACAAAGTAAGGATGAAACAGATCGTATAGGACCTATCTGGCAATCTGTCATACTTCATAAGAAGTTTCATACATAAGACATGTCAATACAATTACCCATTGTAATTACCCATTGTTTCCAGTTTAAGAAGTGGAAGCTGTGTGGGGTGGAAACAAACCTTGAGAGATTTTAAATATGTCACCCATTACTATCAAAAGTAGCAGTACCACCACTGAAAGCCACAAAAAGCTTGACTCAGCTGTAAGGAACCTTAAGTTTAGACAGTTTATAAGAAGTGAAGAAGAAATAAATCAAAGTGAAACAGAATTTGAAATTCCTGGAATTATTATCTAGACGAATTACATACATAATTATTCCTCTACTTTCTCTGCATGCTTTTAGCTCCTCAGCCATATTCTTAGCAATTTTCAGAAGCCACATCAAAACTATTGGCCTGCACATATTTTTTCCTTCTGTCTCCCCCACTTCATGTACCAGAGCTATCTTCTAGAAAGTCAGAATGAATTTGTTAAACTTCACCAGGATTTTATCCTTACTTTTTAAAATGCTATATGTATGAACAGGTAATATGACTTTTACATTCACGTGAACTACAGATCCCCTATGTCATGAAATGTATGTCTTCAAAACAGAAAAATGCCAGCAGTCTAGCAGTCATTGAATTATTGCCTGCAGATACTGATCAAGTGACCATGAACAAGCTGCTCAAGAAAAGCTGTCACTGAAAATGTGACATTGCCGTTCTTCTTAAAGAAGATATGTTTAGAAATTGCTTAAATGAGCCACTTCTTCAGAAGCAAAGGGAAAGAAGAGAAGATTGAGGGAAACAGGTTCTCCATTCATCAGACATTCCAGTATTGGAATATTTTTTCATTGTTGCTGTCCCAAGTACAAATCATAGAATCATAGAATCATAGAATCGGTGAGGTTGGAAGGGACCTTTAAGATCATCAAGTCCAACCATTAACCCCCCCTGACAAAAACCCCTTCTAAACCATGTCCCTCAGTACCACATCTACCCTTTTCTTAAACACCTCCAGGGATGGGGAATCCACCACCTCCCTGGGCAGCCTGTTCCAATGTTTAATAACCCTTTCAGTGAAAAAATGTTTCCTGAATGAAAAGCTGAAAAATATATTGCATGCATTTTATATACATATATTTATGTGTGCACAGTAACACAGTTTCAATGTTCCAACTAAATTAATGGGAAATATTTCAAAATATTTTTTCCTAAATTTTGTGTGAGTTTGTCATTAAACTGAGTTTTAGAAGAGATCTTTCATTTGTTATCCTGATATCTGTCTATTTCTCTTGTGGGCATTTTTCTTGGCCCGAATACATTTTGCTTTATACATTTCCAGTCATATGATGTCAATGACACACTACTTTGTTTGGTTATATGTGAGTGTCAACTGTGTGAGGTAAGCCTCCAGGAAGTTCTGCCTTCAGGGGACAGCACAATCCTGAAGACTTGCACGGCACTGGGCCAAGACAAAATGCACAGTTCAACATTGACTGATTAAAACCAAATATTTCAGATCCAACCCCTACTTCCCACATGACAGAACAACAAAAAAAAAAGTCTGTTTTTTTTAAACCCACCCAAATGGAAAAAATCTGTCTTTGTTTTCCTAATAGGAGAATTTCAGCAAAATTGAATTTCTCAAAAAAAAAAAAAAAAGGTCTTTGTAAACATTTCATCTTTCATGATAAAATAATATAATTCTAATGAAAAATCCTCAGAAACCCTTGGAACAGGGGAATCTTTTGCTGGTATTTTATAAAGAATTTTACAATGAACTCTACAGAACAATGATCAACGTAAAGCTTACAAAATATTATTGTATAAAAGATAAGACAACAAGAAAAATGCAAGGAAAAAAAACCCAAACCCACAAAAACCTCAAAAGCCATAAAAATGTGGTCCAAGACTTAAAATGAGAGCAGAGCATCCTAGACAGCATCCCTCAAGTCTTCTTCAGGCAGCAATGGCTGGAGAGGTGTTCTGGCACAGGTAACTTGCATTACTCAGCACAGTCATGCATCCATACTGAGTCATTAGTCAGTAAAGCCTAGAACGTGATATCTTCCTAGATCTCTGTGTAAGAGCATGGCTGTCAAGAATTAAATGAAATAAAATTGAGACGCAATATACAATATCTATACAAAGGGACAAAATGAATGTCTAAGTTCATTTGAGAATGAAATAGCAGTGTAACATATATATATATATATGTATATACAGGATGTATCTTGATCTTAATGCAAATTTTTAAACAGCAGGTGAACTTTCCGATATTTCAGTGGGAATACAAAATATGTATAGCATGTTACATCTCATTTCTGCTCCCTTGATACAAAATAATAAGTAGCAAAATTATTTTTATTCAGAACCTCTTTTTCTGGATTAGAAAAGATGATGTATCTAAGAACAACCATCCCTGCTTGGATTAAAAGTTTACCTAAGCAAGTATGTTATTGCACACAGTGGGAAAGAGGAGATTTTTAGGGAAGATTTTTAAGAACAGAGAAAGTATATAGTGGTACTTCCCTGCAGTGACCTCCCACATCCAAAAAATCATCTGTGAGCCAGAGATGATGTTTTAGTATTTTCTCTGCCTAGATAGAGTTCACTTCCATGAACTTGCTTAGATTTCACTTGACTGATGGAAGTTGTAGTATCTATATCACTCTGAACCATGAAGTTCCCCAGCTTAACCCCTCTTGTCTAAAGAACCATTTTTAAACACCTGCCAGTTGCTATTTCATTTGATGGCCTCTTCTTCTTATATGCGGAAAAGCAATGAACAGCCATTCTCTATTCATCCTGTTTCCCAGTGAAAATCTTTAAGATGCCATATCGGATCAATACACACCAGGAAAATAACAGCATGAAACTCACTTAACCTGCACAAATCATGTGGCATCACATTGGAGTCAGCAAGGCTACAAAAGCCTGGTCATGTCCTATTATCAGTTCCAGTTAATTCAAAAATAGGATTGTTTCTCCAATACCTGTCGCTGATTTTCTGTCTCTAGTCTCAGTCTGGCTTCTACACATCTTCTGGTCTCCAGGAAGGCTTGACGTTGTGCTCTGTCTGATAGGTAGCTAATGAAGATTCCTGCGGTGTTCATACACATAAATAACACTGCCTGAGCCGCTATCTGCAATGAACAACAAATAGGATTTGATCAGTCAAGAGAAGCAAAAATACCTGTTTAAAAAGAGAAAGAGAGAGTGAGAGTGAATGACTCCTCTGTAGTCATGTAGGCAGCAAAACCAAACCGTTAGGAAAGTTTACATAAAAGAATCTTTTGGATCCTAATTAGAGGCATCAAATGTGTAAAATTCTCTCTGCCTTGAGGAAGATATATGCAGTATTTGGGGGTATTAAACTCTAGCTGAACCACAAACAATGTTTCCAAGAACTGACTCACAATGCTCTAGTCAGGAATGATTACAAACATAATTAACAATTTGTTTTTGCACTGTCTATTCTGTACAAGCAACTTTGTGATTTCTTCTGTGGCTCAGTTGGAGAACAAAGCCGTACTAAGGAAAACAAAGAGTATCAGTTAACTAAGAATTAATATCAGTGGTAATAGTTATTTTATTACTGACAAAATTAAATAAATCCATTTTCAGCCGATGCCAAAGGACGAGTTGGCACAGTTGGATTCCTGAACCATTCAGCAGGGGAAGCTGATGGGATAACCAAATGCTTGTGTAGCCTGTGCCTGTGCACACAGACCTGTTCTTCGCTGATGCCTTCGTAAGAGCTGCACTCTTTTTCCTTGTTGAAAGTGCGTCACAATTTCTTCCTTTGCAGTATGAACTTAGCCAAATGGGAGTGGATCCTTGGACAGTGTAAATTTCAGTGGTTTATTTGTCTTTCATTGATACCTCTTTGTGCTCTGTATGTTTGGAAGGCAGGGCACATCGCCACCACTGAAGTGAGGATTGTTTGGGAGACTGAGTAAGAAACTTCTAAAATTTGCAGGCAGTAGAGACAGAACACAGACCCGCAGTTTCAGCAGCTTTCCCCAATACATCATCTCTGTTATATGTTGTGATTTCACGTGAACTCGTCTCAGCTTACATTTCACCCTGGTTTTTTTTTGACTCACGAGAGGGTCGGGAGTGAAAAATAAGTCCAGAAGTCATTAAAACTCCTCAAGTGCAGCACGTAGGGTGGAACTGCTCTGACTGCTACCTGAGCTAGAGAAGCCATCAGGGCACAGTGAACCAGCTGAAAGTCTGGAAAACCAGCTCCCCGTCTTCTTGCCAAGGTCCATTCACAGCCCCTGTGCTGATGAGGTCCCGCTGGGACCCTGCCTTGCAGGATCACACCCCTCTCCCCGTGGGAGACCAGCTGGAGAGCAGGCAGGGGCTACATTACTCTGCGACCTCGTCACCTGCCCAGCAGAGCCACCCAGCCTCTGACAGCTATGGGCCATAAAGCTATGGGTGATACCTACAGGATCATACCAATGTCAGAACAGCCACATCAGGACAGATCAAGTGTTCATGAGTCAGGATCCTGTCTCAGCAAACAGAAAGTGCCCAGCTAGGACTACAAGGATAAAACAGTAGACACAAATACAAGAATAAAGCAAACATCCAGTGATGTTTTGCCAAAACAGTCTTGAACACTCCAGCAATCTGTGGTTGCAGAACATTGTGGGCTAAAGGTTGCATTTTTGTAGTGTTATCTGATAATCAGTTTCCCTAAAATCAAAGTGTTGCTTGTCCCAGTAGAGGAGAGAAAACATTTAGCAAAATTCCCCGAACTCATTGTGACGCTGTGCATCAGACCTGCAGGTCTCGCTTCTCACATTCGCATGGGTTTGAAAGTGAGATTTGATATCAAACCAAATGTATCTGGCAAAACTTCAGCTTTATATATTCCCGCATTTCTGAATCTGGAGTATTGTTCTACGATGGTACAGAGAATTCATCTACAATTTATATGCCATGATGAGATAAGAATGAATATCCTGCCTCCAACTGAAGTTTTGTCTAACCTTTGCCAGCAATAGTTGTAACAGGCAAAGCTTGTGAGAAATAGGGCGTGATTAGCATGATCCTTGCATCTTTCTGGCTTCCGGGATCCTGTGGTTTACAGCACCTCTGAGCTGGAGGTGGCACACTCTACCCGTCTGCTTAAATTTTTCTGGTGCCTTTCTGAAGTTAACTGTATTTTTGGCCCCTATGGTATTCAGTGACAAAGATTTCTACAATTTAATTAGGCACTTTGTGATAAAAATGTTTCCTTTTGTTTGCTCTAATTTGCAGCCTTACCATTTCTTTGAGTGCCGCATCATGCTGATAATATGAGAAATGGTGACTAATCATTCCCGATTCATCTTCCTCTCACCATTCCTGATTTTACTGACTTACAGCATTACCCCTCTCAGATTTTTATTTTTTAAAAGGGAGGAGTTTGAGACCATTCAGTCTCACTGCTTTTGTCACTATTACACCTCCGTGCTTACTCCTTTTTCCCTGTTATCTATCTGCCTTACCCTCTTTTACTGGAGTCAGGGAGATCTGGACCAGCCAGCTGCCCCCATTTTCCGCTTTTGCTCCAAGATAAAACAGAGAATACAGTAATTCAGCCCATGAGATAAGTCCTTTCTGGTGCAGGCTCCTAAGAGGCATATGCTGAGCTGACATGAGATAGGACGAGTTGAGGATTACGTTGTTCAGCAGAACAGCTGAAATCAGCTGTGGGTGGCTGGAGGGGCCAACGTTTCACACCTTTTTGATTGACTTGAAGATAATCAATGCTCACACACTAAGAAAGTTAGGGTATAGGGTGAAAAAAAAAAAAAAAAGCCTTTCACAGCATTTGAAACGTGCATTTCAACAGCAAAGGCAGTGGCAGGGTGCTCTCGTTTGCTTGCAAATGCGATTGCAAGTTCCTCATGAGCCCAGTGCAGTCGTCCGTCTCTGCTAATACTCAGGAGTAGTGCCACTCGCTTCAGCAGATCTCCTTAGAGCAAAGGCAGTAGAATTTGGCCTTCAATTTGATTTCATGAGCACATAATTTGAATTGGACAAAAGGAATTATGGAAAACATGTTACAGGTAAAACAACAGCTTACTAAGAGGCAGAACCTGCTTTTTTTACACATAGTATTCTGATTGAAACTAATCTAAAGAGTAAACCACTATGCCTTGAAGGATACTAATCTCTGTCTCTTGTTAATAAAAGAATAAAAAAGACATATAAGACTCAAGTCTCTCATTGCCACCTCTTTTTCCTACAATTTACTGTGGCCAGTTCCAGAAGTCTTGCAGGATTTTCCACTGCCTATCATCAGGGCCACAAACCAGGGCAAACTCCAGTTTTATAAGACTTACACAGTTTCATATCTTTTTGACTGGCCTGAAGATAATCAATGTTCACACAGTAGGAAAGCTGAGGTGTAACGTGAAAAAAATAAAATCTTTTCACAGCATTTATAAGCTCTTTAGTCTATTTGTACCTTGCGCAGCACTCAAATAAGCAACTGTAGCAGACACAGCAAATGATCTTAAAAAGCCATGAGTGATATGTTTTGATGTTAGATGGGGCTCTGGGGAGGTCTTCTTGAATATTTATAAAATGCAAAAAGAAGGTACCCGCCACCATGCTGCTTGTGAATATCTGTGTAACAGGATCAGCACTGTCCCTGCTGAACCTGCAGTTGCACAAATCACGTAATAGGATGAAGAGAGCTAAAGAAAGTTACTTGACAAGATCATGCAGGTAGTTAGAAACAGCCGTTAAAATTTTTACTCCAAAACTCTGCTTTTCATATTTCTTATAGGAGGTGATTAAGAGCTTAGTTCACAGAGAAATCACTTGGCTAATAAATTTGCATTTGTAAAGCGTCCTTTGTACAGGCTCCTTGGAGCCCTTTGCAAAATCGATACGAAAACTAGGCAAAAACAAAGGCAATGAAAGGAGCAGATGCAGATCAGGTGAGAAAGCTAAGTTTAAATTTGACAGTACACATTGATTCAAATAATTTCATTTTTATCTGTCACTCATTGTGTAAAAAGGGCTTAGCCAAGACAACTGACATCAAGACAAAATTTTGAGTGAATTTGCAACCACCAGATCTCAGACAAAGAAACAATTAAAAAGCTCTGGACATAGCTGTCAAAGTATGTACAGTATAGTAATGTAAGAGAACAGGAAAAGTAGAATTCATTGAAAACACACAGTGAGGTAGCTCACAAGTCTCTTGTGAAGTGGTAGGTGAACCACAACCACAGACAGCTTATCAAGACAAAATCAAATGTAGTTCATGAAATGGGAATTTCTGAAGGGTACAGGTGAGTTAGTGAGAGCAGAGCTAGGCTAAGCGTAACAACAGCAATTTGTAGGCATTTCTGCTGTTTAAGACCACCTAATTGAGTTGCCTTGATTTGGAGTTTGCACAGATTCCTGTAAGTTTATGAACAATTGGGAGTGAGTTAGAGAAGAGCGTGCAAATGACAGAAATTTTAAAACTTCAAAAATCATGACTGAAATATGTTTTAATTTTGACGCATTTCCTCTTTGAAAAGGTGCACTTGTCCATCGGGGACAATTACATAAAACCGTAAGGCCGGCTGTAGAGTCTCCTAATTCAGTGCTCTCTAAGACCCGTTTATGGAGTTTGGACATCTATGGAGTGTATAGTGGTTGAGTTCAGCATTTCCAAAGAGCCCATAATCTGAGGAAAAGTGAATATTTAGAAACATTCAACAAATCCAACAGATTAGAAATATATTCATTGATAGCTAGTCCTAAAAGACAGTAATTGCCGCAGACAGTCTTCATGAGTAGTTAAAGCAACGGTAGCATACATTCACATGGAAAGCATAGTGGAGGTAGAGGAGAGAACCCTGGTAAAGTTTAGAAATAATTCTGAAATCCAGGAGGACAGTGAACTTGTGTGTTACTACCTCCAGTGCAGAAGGAAACCCTAGTGTGCTCTGCAGAAGTGAACCTATTATTAACCTCTTCAGCAGGTAATTTTTTTCTGCTGCATAGAAACAGAGCAGTGCTGGGGCTGATCTCGCCAGAACACATCTGAAAAGTGAAGAAATGGTTTTCAATGTAATCTCCAGTTGGACATTCTCAAGGCTGATCAGTCCTAAAGAGCAGGAATTTCATTAATTCATGAAATGAGCCTGTGGGAAATTATTTAATTCTATTCCTATTTTGCTTCCTAATTTTGGATTGGCTTCAACAATGGATTAGAGTACTTCTTGTCTGTTTTGGGAAAACTGGGAAAGTAAAGCTGTTGTGCTTCTTTAAGAGTGTTTTCAGCGTGTGCCACATAAAGAACTGGTTGCTATGGTAATTATTATTGGTTAATTAGGTTTGGAGAAGCATTTTGATTCATCATTAGTTGTTTAACTAAAAATAGCAGCTCACCACAAAGTTGCTGTTTGTAACTAAAATGTCTCAGAAACTCCATTGCCCTCTCTCCCTCTGCCATCACCCCCTTGCTTAGGTTACTTCGAAGGAAAATAATTTATGCTCTTATTAGAACTTATCACCAGGAATGAACTGAGGGTTGTATGAGAAGCATGGGATTTGAGACCAAAATGCTCTACTTTGTATAGAATAGGAACATCTGACAGCACAGACTCTACCACTCTCTCACTGCTGGGCTGCAGCAAGCCACTATCTCCAGCTGAGACCATGATTTTATGAATCAAAGCTCCTGGCAGTGAAACTAGTACCTGTATCTCTGTACTGCCTCTTGCCCACCTTGATCCCTCAGCACAACTTCCCCTTTGTCATGCCAGATCAATTATTTGTGGGACCATACTGTGAACTATATTAGGGAACTTGGCCAACTTAAAAAACAAACATTTGACATTGGCAGTGATTTTCCTATCTAGAGCAGCCATCTGAGTTCACAGTACAGCCTCCACAGGGAAAGGAAGCACGTGAATATTCATAGTTGGCACTGCTGCCAACTCATTAAACTGAAATCATTGAGGCCTTATTGTTAAAATACCTTGTAAGGAGTTTTTTTTATTCCCCAGATTCACCCCTTCTCATTTCTCCTGGGTCTAAATGCTAAATGCCAATGGTCATGATAGAAGATTGTGGGTGCTTCTTCATCAACATTTATTGGAAACCAGCCTATCCAACAAAGATGACCAAACTGCAGCCATGACTTTCCAGAAAGCTTGTCTGTCCCTCATCCTCTATATTGTCCAATGCATAAGTACAACAGCTGTTTAACTCCTACTCACTGCTGGAGTGAGTGCTCTTATCTGATCTACATAGCTTACTGAAAGACAGGAGATACCATACACCTGAGAAAACAGGTATGGGAAAAGGTATATTGTTTATTCTTGGTAAGTTTAGTCAAGCACAGACTATGAGGGTTGAGAGCACTGCTTTCCCCCCCCTGTTTTGAAAGGACCCATTTGTATCAGTGTCACCTCCTGATTTTGTGTTTAGAACTGAGCTTTGTGTTTCAGCTCTGCACAGCTCCCATGGGAACATTGGCTCATTCTTCAAAAACTCAGATTTTATTTATGTCTCTAAGACAGCTGAGATCTTTTAAGAAGTCTGGTCTTGCTGCTTCCAGAACAGGCATTAGAGGACTTCACTACGTACTTAATGACACAATCTGGCCTTTAATGTGCATGAAATCTGTAGCCTGCGAGGCAAGTTGGTCCTATCAAAACACAGGGTGTACCCCAGAGAATTATTAGATTACCCTCAATAAGAGTAACTGGTCTCAGACACGTTTTTCTCCATTCTACTGAAGAATATCCTAACATGTTTATTGCTCCTGCACTTCTAATGATTTAGAAAACAAAGACCATTTTCCCTCTGAACAATGACAAGTTTTCATAAAATCAATTGTTCTAGTTCAAGACAGAATTCAGAAATTTGTATTTTTAATATTCAGAACAAGAGTTTAATTTGCTGTTAGAAAAATAGCTCTTTCCTTCTTGCTCTTCCTCTCATTGAATCCATTAGAAAAGTAGAAAACTGAATGTCTGATTAAGTTGCTCATAGGTAGCTCAAACCATACAATTTGGTAAGGCAGTCAGCTATCAACTGTGGCAAGATGTTTGCAACATGGTGTGGTACAGGAGATCTTTCTGGAACATCATATCGTATCATATATCATATCATATTATATCAATCATATTCTACCAGGCACATGAGGGCTGACATAACCAGAGTGATGCATAAAGGCAGTCAAGCAAATGTATAACCCTGCTAGTGCCATCAAGCAGCCCCAAATGACAATTATTTTTCAGCATATCTCCTCTAATTCCCCTTGGTTTTTTAAAATTTAGCATTCAAGCATTATCTTAATAAAATAATAAAAAAAATCTGTTCTGGGACATTGGATAACCTTTTTTGGTGCTTTTCTTTTTATAAATGTTGAAGTGACTGGAGACGTCTGGGACAATGTCAGTAGTAGGGTCATAGCCCATGCATACAGAAGAATGGACAGAGATGGGTAAATGAGCTTCAATTTTTCTTTATCAATTTCCATGGCTACAGGGTACTCTGCTGAACTCTCTCTCTGACCCTCATGTAGGAACTGATCCTGAACTGCACAATGAAATCTGGTGATCATGTCTCCTGTTCACTGAGCAGCACAGCACTCTTTTGTCCTCATTTTGCACACAGCATGCTATTGCAGATACCTGAAATGTTCCTATTTAAAACGGAAAATCTTACTCTTTGATGTGAATTATCTCCCCTATTCAGTGTTTTCTGTGTGCTGGTTGGGTACCCTCTGCCTGTACTCTGTGACAGCTGCATTGAGGGTAATAACAAGGAGAATTCTAAAGCCAGACCTTCCAGATGTCATCATTTTATTGTCCAAAAACTTCTCCCCATTTGGTGTGGTTTGGCAAATGTAAAAGAGTCAGACAGGAATCTCTGTTTTCTTCTTTAAATATATGTAACCTTGAAAACACAGTACAGGTACTACAGAATTACTTTAGATTGCCTGTACTGTCTAACCAGGAGTGGAACCTGTAACAACCCACAAAAAATCAGTAAAAATCAAGGCACAGAACAAATCCTGGCTCAACAGAGAAACACACTGGAAGCAGCCCATGGCAATCAGGGTAGGTTAAGAAACTGTTGATGTGACGGTATTGCCCTGCTCAGCCCTCAGAAGGGAATGTAAAGCAGCTGTGGAGTTTCTCTTTCTGCACTTCCATTTTTCAGACTCATGAAGCACAGTCTCACACTAAAATTTTCTCTACATATTTTTTTTATATGAAGTTGATCTCCCTTACAAGCTGCACATTTATTTTTCAAAATAAATACCAAAGTAATTACATTCAATAGAAGCCACATTCCATTTAAAGCCACTGGAGAAATAAATTACTCCTAATAACAGTTACAGCATCTAAACAAAGATTTATAATAAATTAATCTGAAATGGGGAAGCACACTCACTACATCCTAGATATTAGGAATCTTTTTGAACCATCCTTTACTAAAAGCTAATTTTTCCCCTTGCATAACATACATGGATATCTGAATTGTAAATGCCTGTCTCCCAGTTCAGACGTACCACCATCTGGGGACGAGGCATAAATAACTTTCCAGTGACAAAAAATTTCATTTGACACCCAAGTCTGGAAATGTCTGAGAGCATCACTGAGTTCTAGGGTGAGGCTGGACACCGTTAGATTAAGACATCTAAAGCAAAAGCCATTTTTGGAAATTTTCCTCAAATTATCTCAGTAGTTCTGTCTAAGTCAATGGAAGATAGCCAAGGCAGAACTCCTCCTAGTACTTCCCTCAATATATTATGCAGCTGATTAGGAGTAATGGTAGGAAAAAAAAAAAATCATCGAGGCTGCTTTGCAGCATTGGAAAGAGTTTAACTACATTGTAAGGAAAACAGAATTAGGTAGTCTGCATTTCTGCTAAATGAGTTTGGGGTGGTGTTCTGCACAGCTGTTTTTATTGCTCTAGATAATGACTCTTATCCGAAGTAGGATGTCAAAGGCGAGTGGGCAATAATTATGTTTGTAGGGCTGACAGCAGTTCATCTTCTCTGACACACTTCATTGCTGTTTTCATCTGATCAAATGTATTCATGTCCCAGCAATTACCCACAGTATGTACTCCATGTCTCTTCCCAATGGAAGTGGGAATCATCATGATGTGTGCACAGTTGACCCTGCTTTGGTGCATTCTGCAGAGTTATAACAGCCGGCACAAGAGAAGATTTTCATTTTTCTTCCAAGCTATGTGAGGCCAGGTCATGTGTGTTTTCCTCTCAATTATTAAGCAGGGGCCATAGGTGGAGGAAAGAAGCAAGATTTTGCAAATAATTTTTTTCCCCTCTGGTATTGCAATGGAAAAAGAAAGTAATAGCAAAATGTAATGATCTAAAATTACTCTTGGATTCTTTATCAAGAAATAAAGACAGCCACATGAAAGCCACTCCAGTCTGGGTGAGAGTGAGACTAATATCTATTAGAAAGTAAATTGGTTTAAGTGAAATAGTACTGAAAATACTGGTAATGAAAAATAGATGAGGGATATCATAGTGTTGAGTGTCCTTTTCCAAACAACCCTTGACCTTCAAAGCCTGCTCATACTCTGACGGGAAGCTCTGCTGATCCGCTGTTTGTGTTAATCAGTTATACCTGCTGGCAAACAAACTACCCCCCACAGCTGTTCTTTTTTTAGAGTATTTAACAGAAAAAAAAAAAAAAAAGGCAAAACAGTGCTGGAAACTAAGGCGCTTTACATTTTATTATAAGCTTTTTTAACTGAAGGCCAATGGCAAGGCTAAATTTTTCCCACAGTTGCACCTGTAGGTGACTGTCATTTTGCACAGGTGCCAGTAGAGACAGAGTTTGCCCGTTGAATCTACAGCTGATCGACATGTGGGAAGACCGCAGTAGATTTACAGATCCTGGATCAGGCTGTAGGTTTGCTAGCCCAGACATAATGAGCTGGGTCTCTTTAGTCTGGAGAAAAGGAGACTGAGGGGTGACCTCATCAATGTCTTCAAATACGTAAAGGGGGAGCGTCAGGATGATGGAGAGAAGTTGTTTTCAGTGATAACCAGTGATAGGACAAGGAGTAATGGATGTAAATTGGAGCATAGGAGATTCAAGAGGGATATCAGGAAGAATTTTTTTACTGTGAGAGTGACAGAGCACTGGAACAGGCTGCCCAGGGAGGTGGTGGAGTCTCCTTCACTGGAGACATTCAAAACCCGCCTGGACGCGTTCCTGGGTGATGTGCTCTAGGTGGCCCTGCTCTGGCAGGGGGGTTGGACTAGATGATCTTTCGAGGTCCCTTCCAACCCTATGATTCTATGATTCTATGATTCTATGATAAGGAAAATATCTCCTCTCTCCAAATTTCCCATTATGTTTCCCAATGCTGCTATGCTGCCATTTTAAATTATTTTTGGAAAAGTGACCTAAAAATCTCAATTAAAGAAATTTGATATTCCCTGTGTTTATTTTTCCCCTCAGTAACTCCTTTTATTGTTGACTATGATGAAACCCAAGAAAAGACAGAATTTAGCAATGACATTTTTAGAGTAATTTCCTAGTAAAATATTTGGAAAAAATAATTTAAAAAAACCCCAATCACCTACTTTTTCAGCTATCCCAGATGCTAACATTGGGCTGTAAACATGGCAAATCATAGCCCCTGAGGCCTGGCCTTACTTTGGAGAAATTTTGGGTAGCATAAAAGTGGTGGACTGTAATCTAACTTCAAAGAATTTTGGGCATCCTTAACCACACTGAGAACCAGTTCTGATATCACCTTGCAAGATCACAGGAAATAGAGAGCCTGTGAAGATATGGATGAACCTGCAAGGAAAACTTTAGGATAGTTGAGGATGGGCAATAGGGCCCAGGAGGCTTTGTCCTCCAGAGCTGAGCTGAACACAGCTTAGACACAGTGAAAGACATGAATCACTCAAGGTTAAATGGGAATTTTATTGATAACTATCTAACATTACTCACTATTCTCTTTAAGTCTGCTTTGTCTCAATATTTTTAACTCTCAATTAGGAACTATCCTGGAGAGAAAATAGGCAAGGGACATGGGAGCTAATGGAAATGTACCAGACAAAAGCCATGAGAGGTTACAGCATTCCAGACCAGCTGGATTAACACTTTATCTCAGAGAGTTAGGCGAGGACAAACATTTTCCTTTGTGAAACCTGTGGGTGTTGTTTTGCTATTAGTCACAGTGAATGCTTCAGTGTGGTGAGCTAGAAGAAGTCAGACTGACATCAAAAGCACAGAGAGTGCTGTGGGAAAAAAGTTGACCCAGTCCTTTGGCTGTCAGGATACGCCACAGACAAATAATGAAGGATTAGGTTTCTTCTGCCACTTTGCTAGCAGAGGAGACGTATAGCACAGGATTCATTCTGCGTTGACACACAGGATTCATTCTGCGTTGACACTGATGTGACCTAGGACTAATTCCTTTGAAGGCAGTGGCTTTTTCTGGTGTAAAACAAGGATGGGATTAACATCAAACCCTGATATTTGCTGTGGGCCAAAATCTCCTTGCCTGATAATACAAACCATGCCTTTGTTTTCACTGCCTATGTAAGCATGAGAAGTAGAAACTGGACTGTTCATGGAATATTAAATAAATGATGCAAGACAAAACAACCGCTCTCTCTGATGTTGAATAATGAATCCTGCTGATACCAGTGAGAGCTGCTGGGAGTACTGAATCTTGATGGACATAAACTAAGGAGAGAAGCCCCCCAGATGTTTTACATCAACATAGCTGTGTATAAATTCATACAGGGTTTGATCCAATACATGGTCAATGAATGCTGTCCACATTTTTGCAGGTTGTTTAAAGGCACCAACCCAGGAGCAAGGTCAGTCTTAATCTGCTCTCACAGAAACTCATTGGCTTCAAAGGGAAATATGCTTGGGCAAAGCAGTGCTTGGTCTTAATGAGTATTAGCTCACATATCTGCTATTGAAATCAATAGTCATGATACACAAGCATGTCTCTCTTAGAAGCACTCAGCAGATGAGTGCTTGAAAAGAAATTGTGTGTGGCCTTGGACATGCTGGGGTACGAATACCAAGGCTGACAACACTGTGTTTCAGGGCTGAAAAAAAACCCCAGAATTTAAGTCAAGAATTACCTGACAAAGTGGATTTGTACTGGAATTTAAGGCCATGGAAAGAACATCACTTCTGACCCTTAAGAAATAAAACCAAAGACAATCTTTAGAAACTGACCTTCCCATTTGTTTGATGGTTTTTGGAAGCCAGACAGAGCTAATAGTTAAGTCTATGAAAGGGCCCAAGGAGAAAGGACACAGTTAATGACAAGGTGAGACATTTTCTACTGTTTAATGCTTGATCCAAAGACTGTTCTGTTTGATGGAGATATGCCTGCTGGCTCTGATGGCTTTTAAAGCAGTTTCTTCCAACAATCTTGGTTTGTTAGCTATCAGAACAAGTGAAATTAAGCATTTCAGGTATCCCAGGGAATTGTTTGTGCCTGCTTCTTGATAATAATTTGATTTTTTTTTTCCTCAAAGAATTAACTGAGTTGTTAGCGTGTAAGTTCCGCCACTCAACCAGTCAGTACAGTGACCACCCTTTCCAAGGTACGTACAAATATTTCAAACTGAAAAAAAATCAGAATTTCTATTCTTAAAGGAAAATAAGGCCCTAGCCAGACCCCACTGTTGAAGTTTTTTTATTTTAGTTTAGATAGTGCAGTGCTGAAAGCAATTAAAACCATGTTTATAGACAGCACTACAAACACTCTAGGTGTTGGTATTAAGCTGTCATCTGATGGACAACACTGTACAGTAACCACATGTGTAACCTATATTAAATTCCAGGGAAAAACAAGAACAAGCTCAAATGACTTCTTCATGTTGCCCTTCTCATTAACATCCGTATCTGTTGGGTAAATCACCTCAATTCATCGTTATGTGAGCATAAAACTAAAATATCCCTGCAATAAACACACAATGTAGTTGTATCATAAATAAATTTTGTCATCCGCTCTGGCCTTTCTTGCCTTCTGACATGTTCCCATGTAATATTTCCAAAAAAAGTTTATTAAAAAGAGGAAATATCTAAGTCATGCCAGTTATGTTTTTTTAAGGAGAAAAATGTTAATAAAAAAGTAGAACCAGTCAGACTAAATACTTAACAAGATTATATTAAAAAGTAAATAAGTTTGGGAACAATGTCTGGAGACAGGCAAGATAAATTTGGAGAACCGGAAAAGTTTTATGAACAGCTATTTAAAAAAATTTCCTTAATGAAAACTAAAAAGTGTTTGTGTGTGTGTGTGTGTGTGTTTTAACATATTCAGCTCCTGGCAAATTACATAAAAGAAAACCAACCCTCACATTTTTTTCCCTTTCTCTAGTTAGTAGCAAAGAGGTGCAACTACTGGACTTCTGGGCAGCTTAGCCTTGTAGGTGTGCAAATGCCTTTCTTAGACAGGTACAGCTCTGGCGGCACTCAGAAGGGAAAATGTGGCTACCTAGAGATATTTAAGATTCAAAAGACACCTATAGTATGTGGGCAGCATAAGGTAGCTCTCAGCTCCCAGCTTCCACTGAGTGCAACTGGAAATTGAAATGGAAGAGTCATTACCATTCAGAGTTGCAAAATCCCTCCTCTGGGAGATGGGGGCTCCTGCTGACCTCAGTATTCAATAAAAACTCTTTGCTGAATCACAAAGGCAGACACTGCTGATCTGCAGGACTTGCAGTTGTGGGAGGTGGTATCTCAGGAGCCAGTCCTGTCCAGGGCTTGCAGGAACACAGCAGTACCACTGTATTTGGATGGATCATCCAGACATTCTGGAAAAATGTGTCCCAATCCATTAACTGTGAAGGTGTGCCTCTCTTCAAAATGATAATAATGATAAAAAACCCCAGGATGATGTACTTCTACCTACCAGCCTACTTTCAGAAAGAAGAACAAGAACACCTATATTCCACATGTGTGTTTTATGTCATCCTTTACTCTGAACAGAAAACCCAGCACGAATTTGCAAAGTTTTCATCGTTACAAAGAGATTCCTGTATCCAGCAGGAGTAGAAATAGCTGTCTAAAAATCTTTCTTTAAAGGTTTCTCTATACTTGCTCTGAACTACTGATGCTGATTTTGTAGTCTGGAAATAAAGGCGTTTTGCTGAAAGACTGAATTGCCCTTCACAACATGAAAAATGTGATTAAAATACCCTGGCAAGGTCAGAGTTTATTGCCCTTGAAGAGAACATTAGTCACCATGTTCCCTGAATTACAATTGTGTGCGGCTAAGGCCTTTTTCTTTATTGAAGAAGGAAGGGAACGTTTTCTGTCTGTTCAAAAGTAAGAGCCCAATTGCCTGCTTTCCGTCAGCGTGAGATGCTCGGCCCTGGGAAAGGTGCTGTGCTAATCCAGTAACAGAAGGCACCTCAGGCCTAGTGACCCACGCTGGGTGTCACACATGGAGAAACTTTGCAAGAGACAAACTACCCCATGAGGCTTCCCAGTGCATAGGGTGGATATAAATGCAAAGGACGAGCCAGGATTCTTCCACCTCTCATCAATGCTCCAGCTACTTAGCGAGCATGAACTAATCTCTATATTTACTTACGGCACTGTATGCCTGTATTGTTTCCATTTTTCGTGTGTACCATATATCTAAGAATAGTTCTAAAGTCAGCTGTAGTCCCAAAGATGACAGAGACAATATCCACATATATTAATGTACACAAGTACTTACATATTTTGCTTAGAGCAGGAACAACCAGGAAAATTCTTATTCTTTGTAATTAAGTGGCATATGCACCACAAATGTATATAATGAACAGAATCTACAATAACGATGATCGTTTGAATATATTGATATATTTATTTTAGAGATATAAAAATTAAAAACATCAGACCAGTTTTAGGACTTAAGAGGAGGAAGAATGAAGGTCAATTAAAATGAGCTGATAATGACCTGAAAAATATTTCTCACTGTGTAAAAATGGCCTCTCCTTATTCAGCAGATTCACTCTTTGCTGGTTTTTTGCCTTCAAGAGGACCTAATTGACAAAATAGTCCTTTCACCAGTTGTTACTCTCTTCGAAGAGACAATTAGATTCTGTCATTTTCTTGCACCATCAGCAAGATTATTGGCTAATGGTTGATCCAACATGTCCTTAGCAAACAGCAAATATAAATCCTTGAAGCTGTGGCATTTCAGGCTACATAAATGAAGCTAGTTCAGACTAATCCATTAGCCTCAGTGTAGCAATCATGAGAAATATAAAAAGGATTGGTTCCTTTGGAAATGGGGGGTTGAGGACACTTTGCATCATAGCCAGAATTAGGAGCCAGTATCATTTAATTATAGAAAGTAGGGCATGAGAGGACCTTGACAGGTCATTTAACCCATGCACTAGGTCCTGGATATTATCTAAATGACTCCTAAAAAAAATGCCTCTCTAAACTGCTTAATCATACCTCGGGGTCAAGCCTCCCAAGCAAAATGAGGTTATTTAAGTTATTGTTATTAGGTTATTGTTACAAAGTTTCTCCTACTATCTAATTTAAATATTCCTTATAATAACTTAATATAATAACATTTAATAATATAATAACACGTCATCACTTAATAGTTATAGATGAAACAAAACCCAATTAATTTCTTCCTTTTTGTAGGAAACCCTTCCATATCTGAAGGCTGTCCCTGTCTCCCTTCTGCTTCCTTTTCTCTAGAGCAATCCTCTTCCTACAGAAGTAGTGAAAATGAACAGTATCTATTGAAACTCAAAACAGTATGTGTAAAGATCATCAGTACTTTGTTGGGAGGTTAGTTTCTAGCTTTTTAAAGGAAGGATACTGTCAGTTACTCAAAATATTGTCCTGGCATTGATATACTGCCTAAAGGTAAACCTGCCTCTAGCTGTCTTTGTCAGCTAAGATTGCTGAGAAAGCCATAGTGAGACCACAGTTCACACACAGATATCTCCTAACACTGATGTAGCGATCTGACCATCTGAATCTGAATGGTTGGCACTGATAGAGGAGCTCTTTTTGCTGGTGGAAAGAAAGGACATGTACTACTCATATTCCTCAAACCCTCCCACCTGTAATATTGCACATACCACAGAGATCTAGCTGGTGGAGGCAGAATTGTTCCCCAAAAGAAGCATGTAGCGTGCATGTTCCTGATGTTTGCTATCAGCTTGTGCTCGGGGATGGCCTGATGCTACCAGATAGGGATGGGAAAAGCAAGAATGCTGCTTTGAGCTTTGAACCATAGAACAACCCTCATGAAGAAGTCATGTGCCAGGTCAGTGATGACATGTGGTGAACTTGGCAGTGTTAGGTTTAGGGTTGGACTTGATGATTTTAAGGGTCTTTTCCAACTTAAATGATTCTATGATTCTATGGTACAGGCCGGCAGTTAAGTCCAACAGTAGGACTCAAGGCTGGAATGGACAGAAGTGAATGCAAAAGGCATGGCACATGTTAAACCATGTCTCTCGCTGCAGGCACAGGAGCTGCGCCCTGCACTGGCTGTGTGTTTGCTTCAGGATGGATTTTGAGATATCAGTTCTGCCCTGCAGATCCTCAGCAGATCTTCGTAGCTGTCTACTTGGAACAATACCTGTACTGGTATCACAGAATCGCAGAATAAATGAGTTTAGAAGGGACTTCTGCAGATTGTATAGTCAAACCTCCTTCCTCAAAGAAAGATCACCCAGAGCAAGTTCCCCGGGGTTTTGTCTAGTCAGGTTTTGAATATTCTTAAGGATGAAGACTCCACAACATCTCTGGGAAACCTGTTACAGAGTTCAATCACCCTTAGGGTAAAAAAGGTATTTTTATGTTTAAGTGGAACTTACTGTGTTTCGGTTTGTGGCAATTGACTCTCATCTTGTTACTGGGTACCCCTGAGGAGAGTTTGGCTCCATCTTCCCTATTACCCCCAGTAACCTATTTATACAAATTAATCAGATTAACCCTACACACCTCCCCTGAACCTTCTAATTTCCAGGCTGAACAGTCCCAGCTCTCAGCCTTTCCTCACTTGTCAGATGGCCGTTTATAGCCCTTCTCTCACTCCACTATGTCCATGTCTCTCTTGTACTGTATAGCCCAGCACTGAGCATAGCACCCCGGATGCATTTCACTAGGGCTGAGCAAAGGGGAAGGATCACCTTCCTTAATCTGCTAGGAATGTTCTGCTTAATGCAGCCCAGGAGGACCTTGGCCTTCACATTTCTGGTTCATGGCCAATTTGTTGTCCACCAGGACGCCCAGGGCCTTCTTTGCAGAGCTGCTTTCCAGCTGGTCAGCTGCCAATCTGTATGGGTGTATGGGGTTATTCCCCTACAGGTGCAGAACTTTGCATTTCCCTTTTGTTGAACTCCATGATGCACCTGTCAGCCCATTTCTCCAGCCCAATGAAGTCCCTCTGAACGGCAGTGCAATCATACAGTGTACCAGTTAGTCCTCCCAATTTTGTATCATCTGCACCGTGTAAGACTGATTATTGAGCTTGGTGGCAGTTTGTGGGACCTAAGGAGTCCCATGAGATACTCTTATAACCACCTAAATGATTTAAGGAGTCCCTTAGCTTTAAGGCGTCCCTTAGCTTGTGGAGTGATGAAAATCTCAGTTGCTACCTCCCAATACATTTAAGTCCCTAGATCACATTAAAAAATGGGCTCTAGGCCAGGTGACCATCGTGGGAATAGCTGCTATGACCATCTATCTTTCCATGTTTTGTAAACCACAGGGTTGATACAAAGTCTGTTAGAATTATTTTGTGTGTGTATTTATGATTTGGATTTTTAATCCTTTCCTTATTTGTGGGATGCTCTAGCATTTTCTTTTTTTTTTGCCTGAAATTCCTTGAGTTGTTATTTTATGGTAAAGGCCACTAAGCTCTGAGTAAGCAACTTGCAATTTCTCTGCAAACCTGCAACTGCTGAGTCCTTGTTGATGTTAGCCAGGAGACGACAGTTTGATTTCCAGATTATAGTTTGAGTTTTAAATGATAGTAATTAGAAAAAATGTCTCTTAATTAATGGTGTGTGTATTTTCCATTTTTAAATTGCACCTATAAACTCTCTTTAGATATACACAAGCTTTAGGAACATAGTAAATATTATTTTGACTTGCAAATGTAATTACTGAACCTGAAAGCAAGTACAAAAAAAGAGAATAAAACATGAAATTCCACAGCATTGCCTTTGCTGAGTATTTGTATCTACCTAATACAAAAATATGTAACTCTATGAATTGGTTTGAACCTTCAGAAATGTAAATATAGGATATTACTCAATTTTATTAGACATACTGGTTGGGTTTGGATTTTAAAAAATCATCTATGTCAAGTTTATTTACTGTAGTCTTGTGTTGCAGAAGAAAACCAGAAGTGATCTCAAATACTCTTCCTTCTTGTACATCACCAAAAGAGTTCTTTAATAAATAACACTGGGATAGACCAATTGTAAATTCAGTGAGGAAGTTTGCATGTTCTGGTGTCATGGAAAGAACGTGGACAGCAAAAGCTTTGTTAGCTGCTTGAAGAGGAAGGAACAGACACCTTAACAATCCTTGTAATAAGTTTCTAGGTTGCAAGCTATCAAACAAACTTATACACATCCTCATGCATATGACTGCTTTTCTTGACTTGAAAATAATTGGCATAATGTTAAGATGCGTTCTTTTACACTCCTTTTCCAAAGTCACATTATCTCTAAGAGCCGTCTCTTTAAAGATTTTAAATTTTATTGTGTTGATTGTTGATGGATTTGGTAACTGAGTGCTTACGTTAGATATTCTGCTATGGAGGAATAGCAAAGAGTGTCTGTCATTAAAAAAATGTACATAACTTAAAAATAGACTTAAGTACATTTTTACACAAAAGAAAGTAATAAGTCATTGGAAAAATAATTTATAAGCATGAAGAGCTGTCAAGATTATAAGAAGATTACTGGAGGCCCTATCATCCTGTACCATCACACAGAAAATGGGAAGACTTCATGTGTTTTTCTACTATTTCTTGTAGCCTGGTGGCTAATGGAACACAGCAGACAAAAGCAATTACATTAGTACAAGTGAAATACATATAATAAATTTTTCTCCTCTTCCCATTATTGTCAACAAGCTGCTATTACTCTAGGGACTGGGGAGAACATGGAAACTATCATGGCATCAGTTAGAGTGACATTTAGCTACATTCTGGAAATGTCAAAAAATTTTTACAGCAATGTCCTTGGGCAAGATTCATATGACTTAAGTTCTGCCTGAGTCCCAACAAATAATTTTCATTGGCTGCTCTGAAGGACCTTCAGATCCTGATGGAGTCTACTATAAATCTCTTTGTTCATTTTGGGATATGCTGCTCCCTTAATGCTTCAAGTATAGGCACTTAGCACCTTGATCAGCCAAACCAAGGATACACGTCCCACTCAGCTCCATTGCGATTCAGAAGAGGGCAGGCAGGCAGGGAGGCTGCATCCCTGCAGCGCACTAAACAGCATGAAGGAATGTCTTTGGAACGCAATCATCCATGCTGTTAAACCACCAGAATGGTCGCAGACACTGTTCTGGCCTTGGTCAACCAACCCTTCCTCCGCAATTCCCATATGTAGTTCAGTAGTCATCATAGACCTGCTTTTTCTACCACACAGCTTGGATGCAGGCACCGTGCTTGGAAGGAGTTAATACAGCTACAGCCTTTGGGGAGAGGGATGGACTGAATCCTGAAATGTGTCCTAACTTTGCTTAACTCTTTGGGTGGCACAGAGCTCAACTTGAGACCTACAATCTTCAGACATTTTCACTCAGTGCCCAGGAAGGAGGGAATTTCTTCTTGCTTACAGCATTGCACAAAGATCACGTCCTGATTTCTAGGTTCCCTCAGTTGTAGGTGAGGCAGTTTGAATCTATGGACACCAATCCTAAGAAAGAGATCTATAAAGGCAACTAATTAATCAAGGTGGGAACCTTCTCTGTTCCTCTCATTGAAACTGTTCCACTGCATGCATGTGAAAGCAAGAAGCATGGGGTTACAGGGAGGCCAGCTGAGGAGGCTGCTGGCTCTGCAGCCCAGTGCTGCAAGCACAGCCTTGTATAAACTATGTGGCATCTACTTTAAAGTGCCCTCAGCACAGATGAATTGTAAAGGGATGCTGGAATCACAGATGATTGGGCTGAAGTAGAATAGAATAGAATAGAATAGAATAGAATAGAATAGAATAGAATAGAATAGAATAGAATAGAATAGAATAGAATAGAATAGAATAGACTAACTTCAGTTGGAAGGGATCTACAACAGTCACCTAGTTCAACTGTCTGACCAATTGAAGGCTGACCAAAAATTAAAGCATGTTGTTTAAGGTCATTGTTCAAATGCCTCTTAAAAACTGATGCTTGGGGCATTGACTTCTCTCTGGGAAGTTTGTTGCAGGGTTTGACTGTGCTCTCAGCAAAGAAATGTTTCCTAATGTCCAGTCTAAACCCCCTGTGATGCAGCTTTAAACCATTCCCACCTGTCCTGTCACTGGATACTAAGGAGAAGAGCTCAGCACCTCCTTCTCCACAGCACCTCCTTCTCCACTTCACCTCCTCAAGAAGCTGGAGAGAGCAATGAGGTCGCCCTTCAGCCTCCTTTTCTCCACACTAGCAAGCCCAGGGTCCTTAGCTGCTCCTCGTGCTTTTCAGCCCTTAAGAGAATTATGTGGAATCAAGTCTTCTAAAAAAAGACTAAAGTTATATGCAAACATTCCCACTCCATTCAATGTATTCACTATTTAACAAAAATGTGTGGGGCTGACAGAAGTCAATGCAGTATTCCTCTTTTGGTGCATCATGGAAGGTGATGGGCATGTTTTGCATTAAAATCTCAAAGCAATTTAACGTATTAGTCACATATTACAGCAACTGAGAAAGGCAAATTTTCAAATAAAATGAAGCACAGAAACATAAATTGATGTGTGTGGGTCAGCACAGGCCAATGATAAACTCAGTGATGAAATGGGACTGATCCTCATTCCCAGTCCCTAGCTGAAATCTGTGGTGATTAACACTCCTTCCTCTAAAAGAATATGCATGTCTGGCACATTAAATTAGATTCACACTGAGCAGGTGTGGGATGATTTCTATGTCAATTTTAACCGTATCTATTATTCCTATGAAGATTATTAATACTAGTAATCATTAGAGATACTTTCATATGTGACGGAGAATCAGAGGATAAAAGAATGTGTAAATCTAGATCTTGTGCAGTTATTCCAGTAACTGCCATAGGAGTCAAGTAATTCTTTACCTAAGATCCTTATGCCAGAGTTATAAAATATGTGGTACACAGGATAATATATTGTAGTTCTTCTGCACAGATTGATTTTCCTGGTTATTATTATTTCTTATTTGCATTGCGATGATAATTCTGGATTGATGGATGAGGCTCCTGCTGTGGTAGAACTAAAGCAAGCGGCACAGAATAGATAGCTCCATCCCTGAGTAACTCCCAGGTAAACAAAGCAGCAGAGTTTGAACAAAGGAGAAATAATAAAGTGCCTGGAGATCAGATCCCTCCGAAGAAACAAACTGATTTTCCTAATTAGGATTCTGCCACTGTTGAATGCTTCCATTGATTTCAGTAAAGAGGGATTTCTATATTTTATTTTTAAGGGACTATGCTGTTAAAAAAAAGGAAAATAAAGATATGGAAAAATCCAAAACTGTAAAGTAATGATTAAATCAAAATTGAAAGAGAAAATTGAGTAGGTAAAAGAATTAAATCATTAATCTCATTCAAATAGTATCTCATTTATACTTGGGACTACTGCTCTCTAGATTAAAACTAAGAGCATCTTATAAAATTATAACACCAACACCAGACTATTTGGGAGAAGACAGTTATTTGTTGGGATTGTGAAAAAAAATATTTTGGGATCGTTTTGCCTTTTTTTTTTTTTTTACACTGATATGCTTCAGCTGTTTCTCAGACTGCAGCAATGGTTAATTAATGAACCCAGCAGCCTTCCTCTCTCCTCTAGGACTAACTGCGTGAAACCTTGCAGCAGAAAAAGCTGGCAAATGAAATAGCAGCACTTCTTAAAATAGTCGCTAATAAACAAAACTCGCATGATGAAATATTACTCTGTCAGCCAATGGCTGCCTGGCTTTGCAGTTCGCCCTGTGTACATTGCCTGATATTTTTTGTTCTAGATTAGGCAGCACCACACCGGTATCTCTGCCTGCAGAGCTGGGTGTTTGGAGAGATAAGAGTGACAGAACTCACTCCAAGAGATTCCTGGAGGAGCTGGATGTCCATATTTGTGTTCTCTTTCAGAAGAAATGCAGATTCAGAGCAATTCAGAGGAATTCAGGATTCGGAGGATTTCCCTAAAGAGGATCCTGAGAAGTGTTCTTCTTGGCTCACTTAAAAATCCTAATGTCTGTGGGAGTACATCACGCTTTGTGGGCTTTAAATCGGGTCCCTAAATCAAGCTCTTGGGAGTCTCTGGGTCAGTCAGGTCCTAATAAGATCCCTTAGTAAGATCCTTAGTTCCAAGAAATGCTAAGTACTTGGTACTTTTTGTACTTGATCCCTTTTGACCAGCCAGGTCTCTTTTATCCCTGGTCTGAATGAGCGAGGCTGGTACCAAAATGCTCAAGATTCACTGCAGCATGAACTCAGCGATTTGCATTCATCTCCCTCCTTGGGCCAGATTGCAACTCTACAGTCCCTCCTGCGCTGGGGCTGGGTACCAGCTGCACTGCACCAAAAACAGAGGAAGTGCAACAGAGTTTGTCTCTCAAGGAAGGGCTAGATGGAAAAA
>VXBO01010048.1:375015-386002 GCA_013400135.1 Rhinoptilus africanus
CGGCCCGGCGGAGCCGCCAGCAGCCGCCGCCGGAGTGGTGCTGCGGGGGGGCGGCCCGGGAGGAGGCAGAGCCCGGCGCGGTCAGCTGATGCCCGCGACGTCGGCGGGGCTGCCCGCAACCCCCCCTGCCCCGTTAAAGCAGCCGCAGCCGCGGCGGCGGGAGGGGGACGGCGGGCGGAGGCTGGGGATCGGGGGGAAGTGTTGTGGGGGGGCGCGGAGCAGGTTCCCTGGTCCCAGGGGGCTCCTCCCGTCTGTCACTCCAGTTTCTCCGAGCTGCAACTTCTGCCGGTGCCCCGGCCTGTCCCGCGGCGCCCGGCAGAGCTGACCCTGGAGTCGGGCATCCCTCCGCCCGGAGCCGCCTCGCTCCTTGCTCGGGAGCCAGCGCTCGGGGGGGGCGGTGGAAACCACTCCACCTCCACCCGGGCGACCTCAGGCCCTCTGAGAAAGCCGCCAGGGCTGTGGCTCTAACCACCCTGTGTTGAGTGCGTTTGTGTGTTTGATGTCTCCTGTCCTGTCAGCATTTACATTAAAGCCACTGGATAAAGACCAGTAACTGTCCTGCGCGGAGACCGGAGTTAGAGCTACTTCTCACTCCCCCATGTCGGCAGCAGAAATTGTCCCCGCTCCTCTGCTTGTGAGCTCTGCCTGTGCCAGGAAACCCGTGCGCTTTGTGCACAGTGGCACAGCCTGGAGAAGAGGGATAGGAGACATCCATCTTTACCTTTCCCATCCCTCCTCCGCCCAAAATAAAGCATATTAAAGTGCCTGAACCTTGTCCTGGGAAAAAGGCAGTTTTGGAGCTGAAACCCCATCACTAGAAGCAGCTGGAAGAGAAACAGTTTACGCATCGGACTCTTGCAAACTAAGGGAGAGGTGTTTGTGTTCCAAAAGACAAGAGCGATGCCTGGTGAATGAGATAAATGCACAGCTACCTTCTGCCAGCGGTGAGGATGCGTGGCAGGGCCTGGAAGGGAGCTGTACTGTCTCTCTCGGACCTCTGGCTTCTGCTGGGGATCTGGGTGCTTGAACATGGTGTGTGTTGCTTGACTTTCAGTGGGCCTGAGCCTCCATGACCACCCCTCCAACTGTCATTATTTAATTCACCTTTTCTTACTATTGTAAGGAAGGCATGGAGATCTAGGAAGGATTTCACTGATTGTTTCTGCATTTGCACTACAATGGATTTGGGGATTCCAGCCAAGTGTGTGTCCCATGTGTGAGGCAGGTTTTGTACAGATATAAGCAGAGGAAATTCTTGTCCTCGAGATCCCAGATAAGGAACAAGTCGTGCTTTTGTGAACAGGGATGGGTCTTTCCTGTGGTTCAGCATGACCCTGCTAACCTGGAAAGGGTTAATACTAGTTTCACAATAATAATAGAGACACATATCCTTACTCCTAGAGAAATCCCATAGAAATAGCAGCAGTACTTGAAGATAAAAATGTTAACTCTAAGTGGGGAAGTCTTATATAAAGATTTATATATTTCTTTTGTAAAATAAATTATAATTATTAGTGGTATTACCTCAGAGGGCAGAAAGAAGGCATCTTGCTCATCCAGATTGCTTGACACAAATCATGCTAAACCAAAGGAAAAAGACACAAATATACAGTGCAGCTTAAGGAGCCACTCATTCAAAAGAGATGAGATGAAGCCAAGACAGGGAGTTCCTAGTTCTCTAATGTTGCTGTAATCGCTGAATCACAGTGCTGGAAGGGTCTTTGAGCCCCATGCCAGAGTGAGCTCTACCCTTACCATCGTTCCTGCCCTGGAGGCTCTGTATCTCCCCAGGCAGTCTGTTTCTATGCTTTTCTATCCTTATAATTTTCATATCTAACCTAAATTTTCCTTGCCATAGTCACTAAGCACATCACTTCTTGTCCTGTCCACTATGGACAGGGAGAACAGATTATCCTGGCAGTAGTCTATACATATTTAATGAATGTCTCTTCTATCCATTTCCTCATCCCCGTCTCATTTCTTAGGCTAAACAACCTAATTTCTGAAATTATTTTTTTTTTCAACAGGTCACTTATTCTAGGTCCCTGATTGTTCTTTTTTGTTTGTTCTGGATTCTGTACACTTGTTTCAAGATTTTATTTTCTTTTTTTCCCCTCTGTGAGATGGCCACAACTCAACTCAATTCTACAATGGAAAGATTACTAACTATGTCTTATGATCTTCACTCCTATTTATACACCTCATGAGGTATCTGCCTTCCTCCCATCACAGTCTTATCCCCAACTGATGACCTGCTGAAATTTCTTTGCTGTCCTCACAGCCTGGGCAGGTGCTACTTGCTCCATATGTGTATAACGGCCTGCATGAGGTATCTTGCATTTGCCCTCACCAAAATGCGTTGTAGTTTTCCCATCCTGTATGCCCAGTTTGCTTAGAACATTTTGAACACTAAACCTGCCCTCGCCCATGCCAGCAGACCTCCCCAGCTCTGTGCCATCTGTGTGTTTGGTGAGCCTACTCTCTCTCCAGCGGTGATGGCAAAGTAGTGCGGTGTGTTGGTGACTGTTGACAGGACAAGGGACAATGAACACAAGCTGAAAACGCATCTCAACATGAAGAAAAACTTCTTTACCTTGAGGGTGGCAGAGCCCTGGCACAGGCTGCCCAGGGAGGTGGTGGAGTCTCCGTCTCTGGAGACATTCAAAACCCGCCTGGACGCGTTCCTGTGCAACCTGCTCTAAGGTGGCCCTGCTCTGGCAGGGGGTTGGACTACATGATCTCTGAAGAACCCTTCCAACTCCTGCAGTTCTGTGATTCTGTGATTTAGGTAACAGTCAATGTACATGTTTCATGCATGTATTTCTGAATCTCAGCCTCAGAAGTACTGGACACCTTCGTGCAAGGCTACCGAGTGGGGATGCGATCTTTCTGAGCATAAGGACCCACTGTGGGAATGCTCCGGGCTCTGCAGAGTAAGGAGGACAGCTGGCCATCCTGGGGAGATGGAGAGGGATGAGACTGCCAATGCCCTGGTTGCTACTGAAGGGTGGACAGGCTGGGGGTGCAATAAGGTAATTTCATTCGTACCTCCTGAGTCCTGTAAGTCTTGATAGGGCTCAGTGGGCCCTAGATTAGTACCATGCATTATTCAGTCGTTGTTGCTATTGGATTTTTTTTTTTTTTTTAAATAGAGCTAAATGACTTGGCAGTGTCACAAAATCACTAAAAGCCATTTAAAAATAATACTGTCACTAGAAGGCTTTTGAAGGATGAAATCAGGCAGAATTCATTCCTCTTCTGTCACCTGAAAGTTTATGTCACCCTCCTCTCCTCCTTCCCCCTCTCTACCCACAGCAGTAACATTTATATACAGTTTAATGTTATGATATTTAATCATGCAAATAATGATCTCATTCACTTTGGTGGGACTATTTATGTCCTCAGGATTGCAAGCCTGGCACTGGGCTCTGCAAAGCACTCCAGGGCTCTCCAATGAAGGTAGCTTCAATATCTAGCACATTATGTGTTGCTGTACATCTTTATTTAAACGCAGACTTCACAGAATAATTTAAAAAAGGAAAAGTGAACAATAGATATATAGCCTATCTATCTCCTCATGCACACATGAAATGTGAAACTTCAGTAATGACGGAAATGACAGAATATGAGTAAATTAGCTTTAATTTCCTCCTTACCTGTTTGGTTGGTGGTTTGTTTTTTTCTTCCCATAAGTTTTTTTTTTTTTTCTTTTCTCCTTGGCAACAATTTAGACAAACTAATAATAATGAGAAAAAAAAAAAAAAAAGACCTCTGGTATTGATTGAGTCTCCTTTTTAAAAAGCTGTCTATCATTTTTCTCAAATGAATGCGTATCTCTATCATGTCTGTATGAAAGCAAGGAAAGGGCATAAGGGAATGGATTAAAAATTGTCACACCAGCTAGTAAAAGCACTCAAACTGATTAATGAAAGCCATAGTAAAAGAAAAGCAAGGCTTCATGGACTGAAAGATCAGAGAGAAAGAGGAAAGGGACACAGCTTAACAGATGATGGAAACAATCAACATTTCCTGGGCTTTGCAGATGGTTTTTCTCAGTTACAGGGAAAATATCAATGAAATATTTTAAAGTTCGCAGGGAATTAAGCTAAATTATTGCGTACCTTGATGATACCATAGGGCAGGAAAAAAAATTAAAAAGAAAAGAAAAAAGAAAGAAGGAAAAAAAGGTCAGTTCTAGATGAAGAGGTAGTAAAAAATGTCAATTTTAATGCCTATATTTTAAAATAAGATTTTTACCTTTTTTTCAGTTTTAATTTTATTTTTTTTTCTGTGCATGCTATAGCTTCTCCATGTTGTGAAGAAACAGCTCTCTCATACACAAATTAATTTCCTCTCTCTCTCCCTCCCTTCATAGATACACATACCCACGTACAAGGGTCAGCAGACAGTGTAAGCATGTGGATTTTATGGAGGGAGATAAGGGTTGGAGATGAATAATCCACCTTTTAATCAATGTATGGAGCTATGTTTTCCCCCTCTCTCTTCCTAGTCTACTTCTTCCTCATCTACCCAGATATTACTCCACTTTTTAAAATAGATTAGCAGCTGTGAGCATTGCAACTCTTTTACTTAGACTTTGTAGGCACTGGTGCTGACCAGGAGTACATTAGCCAGGCTGTTTTGTACTGAAAAATATTGTTCTGACTTTTCATGCAGTTGTTGCATTTTCCCTGAAAATTAACCTTCACAAAGTTATTAACATGACAGAAATTTTCAAGTCTTAGAAAAAAACCCCCATTTTTAAAATAGAGAATTTAAATTTTTCATTTCCAAATGATTCTTTCAATTTTTCATTGTGGATGATAGGGTTTTTTTCAGAATCAGAAATGAAATGCGATGGAATCCTTAAAGCAAAGAAGATAGATTAGAAAAGAAGACCATTATTCTTCATTTGGAAAGGAGATCCTTTATCCTAATTCAAAATCAAGTGCTCTTTCAATGATTTTAAAAGAAACTTCCCAAAACAGAACTGCTGTCGTTTGCATTGCTCTCCGGGCCACCCAGAAGTTTCCTTCTACCCTTTCATCCTTTTCCAACCAGGTTCCAGAGAGTAGCTGTTTCTTCACTTGTCTCTCCCCTCTATGCACAGTGTCTCTCCTGTAAAGCTGCTAAGACCAGTGAATCCCTGGGGCACTTGCATTGCTGAATGAATAATACTTTTTACAAAGCAGTAGACATTTCTTGATGCTTTATGGGGTTCCTTTGAAGAAGAGATTTTTTTTTAATTTATTTTAATACAAAAGACCTTTGACTTGCATGTTAATTGCAACAGAAGTTAAAAGGAAATGAATGATCAAATTCACCTCTCAATGCACTGCAAGTGAAATCTTTATAATCTACAGCAGACAGACCATTCACAAGCATTTTAGTCTTGATTTGCTACCCGAAGCAGCAAGTGGTAGGAGTGATAGCCTAATGGGTGAAGCTACAATTGAAATTAATACTAGAAAGGAGACTTGAATTTGAGATATTCAAAAGAAATTAAAAAATCTAAAAAAAGCACACTTAAGTCCATTCTGTATAACTTTTTCTCTTGGAATAATAATCCTTATCTTTATGTAGAGGTTTTCACAACCCCATCTCAAAGTGTTTTTCTTGTTACAGGATGGAGATGTTTCCTGTGGATGTATACGATAAATCTAATTAGGCTGCAAACAGGGAGCTGTTATATTGTATGAGATTTTAAATCTATCCAGATCAGTATCTTGCAGTTACTGCAGTATAAGACATATCCTAAGAGGAAATCCCCCTGTCAGCCAGATCAAAGGGGGGAAAGTCTGGTAGGGTTGTGTATGCATGTGCTTATGTGCGTGTATTAAACCTTGGAACAGGAACAAAACCGAGAAACGTTCATGTTTCCAAGGGAAAGGAAATTCCTTTTTGTTTCTTCTCCTTCTGTCTGGGGGAAAATAATTCTCTTCAATTTTTAAATAAAATATGAAGCCAACTTTTCAGCTCCTGGGAACTCTTTTCTTTGCATCCCTGTTTTTTTTCATGAAACAGGGAACCTGGAAGCCCTGGGACTATGGTTTAGGCTTCCAGGGATGTTGGGGTTGCCAGGAAGGTAAAAGCTACGGAAATGCTGGGACTCTGGGCCAAAAAGGACTTGCACTATGTCATCTTAGAAGCAAAGCCCCTGAGTTAAGTTCTCAAGCAGCTCTTTACAGAGCTCAAAGGATGCCAGGCAGCTTTTTGAAAGAACCTGGCATATGCCTCTGAAACATTGCTTCATCAGATACTTTACACATGCAAGTGTATAGAACTCACTTTTGCTGGCCTGCAGATGGGTCTAAGGTTTAATACAGCTGGGTTCCTGGAAAATACTTTTCCCAAGCAACAAAACTCTTACCCCTCATTCCCTTATCTTCTATATGAAGATTTCTTGTATTAGGAAATGGAAAGTATTTAAAATAATACTTTAAGTGACTTGCTGTATCACAGAGACAGCACTGATGCCTGTTGTGCTGATATTAACAGTGATTTATTTCAAACTGAGCTCCCATCATAACTGAAGCATGTTAATCTGCTCATTGCCAGTCAAGCTGGGAATGGTAGGTGTTCTTAGACAAAATGTTTAGGAGGAATCGTTGACTCATGGCAATCTTTAGTCATTCTCTGAAATGATACTATTAACATGTATGGGATCAGCAGATACTTGTTTCTCCTTTCTATTATCTTGTTTTTACATTCAGTAACATCTTCCTTGGCATAGAGGAAGGATAACAGATTCATGTTTGAGCAATCTATTTGATACTGCATTTCTCTAAATCACCAAAACCTGTCATTTTCTAGTGTTACAGGATTTGCTTTAGCAAATTAAATCTGATCTGCTTTTGAAAGCAATGGCAGGTTGCTGGTGCTCCAGACGAAGATTTAAAACTGTCCTGTAGGTGGTCTACCCTGCACATGAGATTAATTTGATCTTCTCTTACCTGACTAGAAAAGGCAATGTCAGCCTTAAAGGCTGCATCTACTCTGTTTACAACATTGTGAGGTTACCAAGAGCCAAGGAGAATATCATCTAATCGCCAGGTAACACAGGGATCTACAGAAAATCCAAATGCCTTTTCCAGGAAACAGGCATAGAGAATGCCTATGACACGTATAGGGCTCTAAAGCCAGGTTAAATAGCTTCATATGAGAATCAAACCACAGGTACTGGTATTGTGTTTAATATTATTTATCATGGCAACATGAATAATTTACACAGAGGGGGGCTGTGGCTGCTCTCAGCTGTACAGGGAAGCAAACAAAATAATTTGTTCTGGAACCATAATGTAAGACAAAATATCTTAAATTCCAGTGCTTTGTAAGGAGGAAGTTCCACATTACACTGCACTCTGATGTATGTTTTTTTGCATCTCTCTAATCAAGACATTTTCAGTGAATGTTTTCAGCATGCAGCAGCTCAGACATTTGTTTTAGCAGTAAAAGAACACTAGGGTACTACTGCCTGTTGATCCCAAGTGTTACTCCAATATGGTTCACATCATAATATATGAGAGATGTCTCTGAAAAGAAAGCCCAGTGTGGTTTTGATTGCTCTAAGCTCTTGCATATGTTGGTTTTTTTTTTCTTTGAGTTACAGTCTCAACTTGTGACTACAACCCCATTGCATAACTCTCTTTAGAAATATATAACAACAAAAAAATTCTGGTTCTAATGGATTTGCAGCCCAGGATGGGACACAGCACTTAGACATAGTGAAGAACCATATGGAATAAGAGATAATAAGAAGTACGTGTGGGAGCAGCTGTGGCCATTGCAGTAAGCAATGGCCTTTACATAGCAGTTGACCTCTTTTGAGATTTCTGCAGGAATTATGTCAGGGGAGTATTTAAATATTTAGTGGGTAAGATGATAGCTTTCCTCATTTTTACAGAAGCTGACAGAGCCTTAGAAAAAGGCTGGCAAAGTGGTGAAGCTGTAGTGCCACAAATTCAGGATAGAAAATTCAAGTCTTTCTCCAGATATATCTAAAACCACTCCAGTGGTAAATGTACTCCTGATCATTCTGCTTGTATATTTTTTCCAGCTAAAACTGGTAACAAACATCCTGGTGGACCATTTTGTCTGTGATCATAGATGATTGACTTTTTTAAAATTCAGTAGCACTGCGTTATTTATACTTTAAAATATCTACCAGGGGTAGATGATGGAATAAATGCTGTTCTTACTAAGTACCAGGCCAAGCAGGAGCGCCAGTAGTTGAAGGGTACAACAGATTTAAAAATAATTTCGGCTAATTCAAGATATGGTCTAGAAAAACAAAGAGAAGAACAGAAGATGCAATTCACTAGAGGCAAGTGGAAGGTACTGTCTATAAGCAGAAATAGTCGGTTACACTAGCACATGATGGGGAACAGCTGCTTAAATAGCAGTTCTGCAAGAAATGATCCGGGGGTTATTGAAATTGAGCCAGCAATGTCATGCTGTTGCAGGAAAAACAAACATTGTGGTGCATAAGCAGAAAGGTAGTCTTTTAAGGCTTGTGAAATAATCCTTGCACTCTGTTCAATACTGGTAAGGTCGTAGCTGGACCCTGTCCAGCTGTAAGGGCACAGCATGGGTTGGAGACTCTCTGGGGGATGGGTCCAAGGGACTCTCCCCCAGTGGGGCTGTGCAGCCCACCAGGCACCTCCGTGGGGACAAAGACAGGCTGAGGCTGAGACATCAGCCTGCAGAGCTGGGGACCGGCATCTTATGGCATTGCTGGGGCAGGGACTGGTGGCCCTGACGTGGGCTGTGATGGGGTCCTCGTCCATAGGCAGGGGTGGGTCTGGCCTTGGGTGAGGTGGATGAGGGCCAGTAAAGGGTTGTTGGTGCCCTCAGGGGCCGGACACCAGTTTTGGGAACTGCACATCAAGAAATATTGGACTTTCCAGAAACACTTAAGAAAGCATGATCTGAGATGTAGGAAATGTAACCCTGCAGAAAAGTACGGAAGGATGACTTATTTAGCTGTGTTCAGGTGTTGCCTTGTCTCCTAAAAAAATATTAAATAACAGTATTACAAGAATAATAAAGAAGTAAAGCAATACAAAGCAATCATTAATGTTTTATAACTGTAGAGGATATTGCTATTTTGGTATTTCTATCTGACTGATACATATTTCACTAAAGAAAGAAGGCATTCAAACCGCATTAGTAATTTTCTGAAGAGTGCGGTGGATGTTACTTAGATGTGATGACACTTGTCATCACCATATGTAAACTTTTTGCATAATGTATTCTTGACTCATATTCACCTTTGCATTTCAAAACTTCATTTACTCTGTTAATTTAAGTAGTACAAAGAGCAGTATGGGAAGGGGACAAGTTAAGAATTTCCTTTTAAAGAAATGTCAGCTTCTAGCAGCTCAATTTTAACAATTTCTGCAGCACAGGGAGGAATCCTTTTTTTATCCTTGATGGGCTACTAACTGTTGAAATGTAACTATTCATCTTTCATTATTTCAATAGCTCAGTCATAGATGCTTGTGCATTTACTCATAATGCTTTGTATTTTTGCAGACCTCAGTATTTCGTATGAGCTGAACATACAAGGCCATGTTTTCATTCCGCTGAGACTCTCTTGACTCAGCAAAGAGAGAGGCTGGCAGAAGTCCAACAGCTTCTCTCCAGTCTGTGTTTGGCATAGGGCCAGACCCAACATAGTCACCCATTGATGGAAGGAGACTAATCCCCATAAGGCAGGATTCACCCTTTGGGGTGCAGTGTGTGTCTATATATGTTTTATTTCTTACTATATCTTAGAATAGTGGTGTAGTAGAATGTAAGACCATTCAGCTGGACCTCCCTTTACTACCTGTCATTTGCTTTAAGGGTTCCTCAGGAATGTCAGAACAACGGCTGCTGAATGGCAGCGCTGAATCTTTTAGCTCTTCTGAACTCACTTGTTCCTAAGGCACTCCACTGACACCTGTTCTGGTCTTCTCAGTACAGAAATCCTAGCAAGCATCTTTGCTGCACTCTCCTGGGAAGCAGTATTTTCACCCAAAGAGTAAATCTATTCTGCCTTAGCAGTTGTCTCCCAACTTATTTTTATATAGCCGTGGGGTATCAATGCAATGCTGAACTCCAGATGCCTGAAGCTACAAAATTCTGAAATAGATATCACTGAATGATTGATGCCATTGCTGACAACCTATGTTCTGAAACTCGTTTACTTGGACACTGTAGAATGGGACTTCCATGCAGGCAGTGGCTGTAACCGAACAAAAGGACACTTCAAAGATAGGTCATCGCAGAGCTCTTGCTGTTTCTTTGCAAAGTAGCAGAGTAATTTTTCCACACATATTCTAAAGTGTGACATCAGGGAATGCCTATGACTTGTGCATCTGTGTTTCAGCCTGGCTCCTGACTATAGACCAGCTGAAGACACTCAGGAAATGATCCACTGGGGTAAATCTTAATCTAGGATAGGACTTTCATTTTGCCTCCTCTTTTTTTGATGTAGAATGATGTTTCCCACAGAGGAGGTATATTCAAGAGCTGGAGTCCCAGTAAACTCTTAGCTCATCCCATGATCATGTGGTGGATGTTGTTTCCTTTGTCATGGCTTGCAGAAGCCGACAGTGTGGTGAGACCAAAGCACACAGGGAAATTCTCACTCCAACGGTCTCCTGAGTCATACAATTATTATGGCGCAAGTCCAGAAAAGGAAAGAGAATAGCGGTGATAGGATCTGGGAAGATGTAGGTGCTGCCAACATCTAGTTGCTGCCATCTTGGGAAGACGTTTGTCCCTTGGGAGGTGCCAGTGTTATGAAATTCATGAAAGAAGATCAGCAGCATGCACTTGTGCCATGTTACAGGAAATGAAGAAAAGAGCCCAAAGGAAAAACTCCAGACTCTACTGTCCTTTTTCTAGGAGAGGAATTTGAGGAAGGTTTGGTTCAAACCACTGAAAGGGGGAGTAAATTGTAAATGAGGAAGTATCAGAGAAGTTTCCCTCAGCAAGTTTG
>VXBO01010048.1:386037-423447 GCA_013400135.1 Rhinoptilus africanus
CCTGCTCTGGCAGGGGGGTTGGACTAGATGATCTACAGAGGTCCCTTCCAACCCTATGATTCTATGATTCTATGATTCTAAGTATATATCAACTATGGCCCAAGGCAGGAGCTTGAGACAGCACCAAAGAATAGCACTGGTGTTTTACTCAGTGCTCATCATAGCACAGTCAGGCATGTTTGACCAAAGATTTTTTTCCCCAAAAACCCTACCAAGAAAAGGTTTGTTGGCATTTCTTGTCAGAATGAGAAAGGCTTTCAAAGGTATTTCTAGCAGGGATGTAGTGGTTTAGATACTTACCTGAAATAAAGGAAATCAATCTTCCAACTCCTATTCTGTCTCATGTGGAACAGGATTTGAAGCTACATCTTCAGATGTCTTGTGGGCCTCTCATCACAAAAGGTACTGAGAGCCTTTGTCTGACCCACTGAGTGTGGAACCGTTTATACAAAGGAGAACTGCTTGAACATGGCCATGAAACAGACCCATAGAGAGTGACTCCATGCTTTCCCAATCTGTGACTGTGTCTCACGCTGAAGTAGTTCGTACCAGGAGTTGTAGGGGGATACCACAGTGTCATTCACTCTGCCCCTTGACATGCTTCATTCACCTAAGCACTTGATTAACGTCATACATATAGTCAGGATTACCAAGATGATTTTGATAATATCTTATTTGAAATCACTTCACTCTCTGAGTCTTTTGGATGTAGGAAAACCTGCTGGGCACCCTCACAAATTTTCCATTCCTATTAGAGTAGCTGCCTGAGAAAAACAGAATGACCTTTATGGGTTTTTTCCCCCCTAAAAGTACAGTGCAGCCAGAGGAATGCTGGATGGGCTGGAGATAGTACAATTTGTATGGTTAGTGCCATTAAACTTGGTAAAAACAACAGGGATGATGTATACCTGCAATGTCTTCCCTAAAATATATGCTTTGACATCAGAGGTGTTTGCTGTCCCCACAACGATTTTGGAGGCTAGAGCTCTATTGTACTAGGCTTTTGATTTCTCTGTAATGAAGAGAGTGAAATGCAAATGAATATCTCTAATGCAGAATAATAATCACTGTAGTCGGATGAGCAGTAAATGTGCAGAATGATCTAGGCTGAAAACAGGTGGTTTCAGCAGAGCTGTGGGATCCTAAAAACACCAGGCAGAGTTTCAAGTCAGCAGATTAGAAAAACAAAAGATCATTATCCATGTCACAGCTAAATTCTCTCATTTATTTGAGGAGGGCTGGTGGCTAGGATCTCAACTGCCAAGACAGAGGACACACTTGAGGGACCCTTTAGCTAAATGAGATCTGAACTTACATAACTCCTCCACAGCTTGATGAGTTGGAGGTGAAAGCTACACTTAAGTGCTGGGAAGTGGGCTATGAAGATTAATTGAGTGTCTGGGGAGGAGTGAGTTTCTTGCATTTCTGCCTCATACTTTTAAGGAAAAAAAGGGTGATGTTACTCTACTCAGAGAGATGTTCTCTCTACTCAGAGAAATGAGGCTGCTGATAGGGTAAGAGGCCCCTCTCTGTTAAGTCCCCTCTCTGTTAAGAGGAGCAATTAGAGGAGGGAGGTTGCCTGCCCTTATGAAGGCCTGGGAACACAGAAGAAGAGTGGGAAGTGTCTGGGTGAAGAAACGTCACATTTAGAAGACAGGAGCCAGGGGATATCTTGGTTGAATGCTTCATGACATATAGCTGGGAGAAATTTGTTCCTCTAAGAAATGCTTTCTTGCTCCTGTCTCTCCTGGGATCTGTCAAAGCTGCTTGGCGCTGTGTCTATGAATGGGCTGTTTGCTCTGGAACTTGACTCTGCCTCTTTCTGGGAGTCCTGCTGATGGTAGCTAATGTGCGGTGACACGCTGGTGTGCCATCCACCATGATGAAATCATCGTCAGGGCCTCCCCATTCCAACACCCTTTGCAAGGCTGGAGCAGTCTTCCTCATCTACCACAATCAGGTCATCTAGTTGGCAGGGACAGAGAAACCCAGACAAAACAAAGAGCAGTTCAGCAATCACAAAGTTCAGTATTGTAAAGGATTAAGGATACCGTGATGTTTGAGTTTCAATTGGCAGAAACACGGGGTCAGCCCAAACTATTCAAACATTTCTCAGCAGTTGCTGATTGAAAGTTTCTCTTCTTTAGTCAGTAATGATGTGCGGCCTGAGATCACAGGGATAAGTCCTGAACTCTTGTTATCAGCCTCCATGACTAAACTGGGAAACAGAGTCGAACAGTGTGAAGATGGAACTCAGACTGTCAGCAAGATGGGCTGAATATGTCACAAGGCTTTTACCAACTGTGGCAGCAGTTATTGCAGTACCTTTAACAGGTCTGTTTTGACTGAGATCTAGAGACTTTTCTGACTCATCTGCAATCAAAAAAATCATCCATTCTCTTTATTTCCTGTCTTTGAATAAAAAAGTTTCTGTTTCCAGTTGCCAAATACAAAATCAATCCCACACGCATCCTCCTGAAGACAATGAAACTTAGCGTGTATTGTTCTACAGCTTCATTCCTGAGTGCTTGTCATATTTTCAAGTCAGAGATAAGACTGAAGGGAAAGTTTTGTTATTCAGTAACCTCCTCTATCTCTCTGCTTATACAAGATTGACTCCTTGTTTCGTTTTGCCCAGTTTTCAACGACTCAAATGAAGCACTGCCTACCATGGGCATGTTTCTCTCTGGCTAACAGACATTTCCATTAGTCTGTTTCTTAGAGGTCAGCCTACTGGTATTTTTGCTCTTTGTCATTCTGTAGCTTCTATTTCTCTTCCTCCACCACAAAATAACTTTTGTCCTTCCATCTCCGGAACAAAATAACAGATATTTTTGTCTCCTGTGTATTTACTTATCTTTGATCAAGTAATACATGACCTCTTCAGTTCTGTCATTTGTTTGAAATAGTGCAAACCCCTGTCTTTTTGTTTCTTTAAGTTAATTCAGTAGGCGTACTCCCCAGCTTGGAGCCCCACACATTCTTCAAGACCTTAAAACTGTGTTAAAGAGCAAATCCCTTGAGCAGTAGAATACACAAGATAGGTTTAATTATTTCCCTGGTGGGTCTACCAAAACGTACCTCCAACTTAGAGACTCTCTGCCTTTTTAACAGTCTCGTCAATATGCAACAGAGCAGGTGGAAGGAGTTTCAAGGTTGGGAAAAGAACAGCTTGTGTGTACACAACATTATATTTATATTTCTCTTGCCTCCAAAACAGAGGTTTCTTGGGATAACTATATCTCTATTATAATTTCCAAGGATAAGGATGAAAGCCGAATACATCTGATTAGAATCTATAATGTTTTGAACTTCAGGTTGCCCCTCAGATGCACTGGCAGCATCTAGAAAGAGAAGTCGTCAGTAGATCAAGGGAGCATTTTATCACAGAGGTACTATATCTTTCTCCCACTGTTGTGGCTCTATTTCTTTGTTTTTCTGATTAGGGTAAGTCACAGTAGGTCCAGAAGTAACAGACCAGGACAGGTCAGTTCTTCAGGACAATTCCATGAGTTTCTTTTGTAGCTGAGGCAATGTGCATTTCAAAAATGTAGTTTTACTAGCTCATGAAGGTGTCCAGGTCCACACGCCTTTTTTGTCTTGCATGTAATTTAAAAATCCTACCTCACTGAGAATGAGAGGAACGCTATCACTGTGCTAACCAGCAGTGCTATACTTCAGAACTCTCTCAGCCTCCTGCCGCCTGTAGAGGTTGTTGTGCCAAATTTTTCATACACATGCTCTGTTATTGCCTAATTTAGGATGTAACAAATGCTAGAACAAAGCATGTTGTTTGTTTTCCTTCCCAGTAGGCTGTGGCTTCTTGATACTGGAAATCTTAGCTCGTGTATGTCAGGAAAACTGATGATGACTCCCCACAGTAGTGTTGTATGTTAATAACAGCTTAACTTTCCATGTCTCCCCCTGCCAGGTAGTCTTCTAAAGCCTGTCCTTCTTCCCATATTGGAATATTTAAGTTAACCTTGATGTACTATTGTGTTATGAAAAAGTTTTTGTCCTCTCACGTCATGCCAGCAGCAGAATAGCACGTGTAGGCACTGAGTAGTTGTAAAGATATGTTGTCCGACAGGTGTTAAATCATTTTCTTCTTTCAGATATGTTGATCCTGGTTTTCTGTAACCTCAGACAGATTGAGTATTTTCTGCCTGGTATTTTGAAAGTTTTCAGTGCAACCTGTCAGAAAGCGGGATTTTTGAGAACAATTATAAAGCTTCTCACATACTATTTACAGCCTTTTTATACTACTTTACGGGAGGAAGATACCTTCATTGGTGTCTGTGATGCCGCTATGTACTGCAATGTATAAATATGGAATCTAATCAAATGTGGTTCACTGTCAGGGAGAGGAGAGGGCTGACTGTTCTCTAAAGGAGAAAGAGACAGGACCCAACGGTGATCCTTGTGCAGGCAGTGACACCACTAATGGGGAAGAGTCCCTCCTGGTCTTGACACAGTGGACAGAGCTGGGTGCAGGTAACAACATCCACTGGCAGCCCTAGACATGTCAAATGATGAAGCACAGCCAGGGTCCATGCAGTGGTTTCAGTAATGAGTAGAAGGTGATGGAGCAAGAGACAGGACTGGAAATCGGGCTCCAACAAGATTGGGCTCCCAAGTCCACCCAGCAGAAAGCACTAAAGATAGGGCTTGGACAAGGTACAGCATGCATCTGAGGGGTTTGGTTCATCTAGGTGTCAGGGCCAGAGATGGTTAGGGACTGGTACCCCTACAACAGAGAGAAAGCAGGGACTGAAGGCCCAGGGATGAGCTGAAGTGGGCATCCTGGGCCCATGGGCAGACGGTGCAGGTGGAGGCCACAACCAAGACCGGTCAGTGACCTTCAAGTCCCCTGGGGCCCTGACACTCATCTACTCAGGATGGCAACTGCTTGAAGGTTAAGGCACCTAAATCTTCTTATCCATGTGCACATGTAATAGTTGTCCAAGCTCCATTAGAGCCTACATGCACCTACGGCTTAATAAATCTGCCAAAACATAGGCAGAGGTCATTTGCCACATACAAGCATATCTGAAACATCTACAGGGAGCTGACTGGGGACCATGTGGACATCTCTGAAGTGCTGGAGGCCAGATGGGAATCCCTAGGGCATCTCAGCTGGCCCCAGGCATCCCTGTCAGACACTCATGTTGTCAATGGCTCTTGCAGACAGAGATGAACAGTTCATGGCATTCAGTATTCAATGCCTATTGCCAGTATCTAAGCTCATTTTAGATACCATGAATGAGTTGTCTGACAAACTCAACATGAAGATGAGTCCTTTCCAGGCTGATATAGTAGTGTTTTGGGTTTGTTTATTTTTTTGTCTCTCATGCTCAACTCTGGAATTCTCTATCTCGTAATGATTTTGGCAGATGATTCGTGTTCTTCCTTTTCCCTCTCCTTTCATCACATGGACAAACCATCTACTGGACTCAAACTAGGACAGGATTTTTATTTGAATATGGACAGTAGGTGGGGAAGAAGACCAAGTTTGTCCTGGAAACTCTTTGATCCAGTCCTCTCCCTTCCTCCTCAGTTATGTGCACTCCAGCCCCATGCTTGCTGCCATGTTATAGCCTTAATGCTAATACTCATCCCCAGAACCAGCTTGTGTTACATGGGCAGCACATCCTTGACTATGAAACTGGGATGCTGACAGATAAACTTGTCCAGCAAGGAGAACAATGCACTTAAACTATAATCATCATGAGTCACTACAGAAGCTTTTTAGAAAGTATTTTGACTTGTACTCCATTTTCAGTAAAAAGCCAGAATGTTCTGCAGAAATCAGACACTATAAAAAATAAAAATTCCCTTGGTAGCCCAAATTTTCCTTACTAGGTAGTTTTGATGTAAATTTTTCAGCTAGCAATTGAAATAATCTTGTTTAAGATATGATTCTTTCAAAATTTTAACATTGGGAAAAGGTAAAGATGGGATTATAAAAACCCAGTCTAATCAGTGAGAACATGATGATGTGAAAGCTAAACACTTTAAAAAAATGATCCATACAAAGGTTTCATTTGGTCTTTCCTCAATTAATGCTTTGTAGAGCATGACTGGTTTTGGTTCCTCTTTGTTAAAGCCTATCTGAGACACAGGGAAAAAGAACAAAATCTCATTATGCCATAAGAAGATGCTCCATTGAGGAGACAACTGTATTACTGAAGCCTGGAATTTTAGAATCGCTTCCTGATAAACCATGAAAAAAGGACATGTATGAAAAGAAAAAAAAAAATGTTCTGCAATAATGAATTGAAAGCATGTAATATGTAATATAACTTGTTGGTTTTTGTGGAGCAAGGCTGGAAAATTTCAAAAAGCAGTTATAAACAGTTTACAGCACTGGAGAAGGGATAAAAACTGATCACAGACTTTGGGATTTGTTTTTGATGAAGCTATACTCCCCGCTCATCATGTCTGATGCCACATGCTCAACGTACGTAGGTGCATACAAACAAATTGCATTTGCACTATGCAATCTGTAAGCCATACACTGGCACAGCCAACAAGTTCTCACCCAAATGTCTGCCAAAGGGCAGGGAAAACCCTTTGTAATTTTTACCATTATGCATCTAATAAGGTAGAAACAGCTGTAGTCCAGATTTTATGTCATAATTTTTAATGGTCTCTTCAGTTAAGATCCTGAAAGATAAAAATTTGTCTAGAAGAACCTCAGATATTTACCTGGGAAATACAAGGAACAGCAGACTAATTGGACTGAAACAGCTGCACAGCAGGGCCCAGCTGCTTTGATGTGAGATAGCTCCTTCCCATCATGGACCAGCCCCTAATGTTCACAACTGGCTCTCCGAACTGCTGCACCAGAGCTTGCTGCTCTGATCCCCCTGCCCAGTCAACGTCTGCGGCACAGCAGAAAGCCTGGGAACAGTTAGCATTGAAATTAGTTAATCTGGGAGTGGGGAGGGGGTGCTTTTTCGTTATTTCTTTTGCCTTCACTCCTACTTATTCGTGGCAACACTGGTGGTGGTTTTTCCCATTCTTCTAAGAAATGGACAGTAAAGATTATTAGTTTTGTACATGACAGCTCCTTTTTTTTTTTTTTTTCCAGAATTTCCATTCTTAACCTCTTCAGCTGTAGAATGAAAAAATTGTCAGACTCCTACTCACCTTTTACAAGTCAGAAGTATATGTCAGGTTGTTTTCTGTCATTAGTGTCTTAAAGCAGCCTGGAAGTTGGAAACATTGCAATAAGGAGTTGTGACTTTTCTCTCAGAGGAGCTTAAAGGGACTGCTGATGTATTTGAACCAGATTTTAATTCATCACAGTTGAACTGCTACCTGAGGCTGCAAAAGTCAGCAAGCAGATGAGTTAGGCTTGTTCCTGAGGAACGGTCCTCCTGTCTCTATAGGAGAAATGGACCAGCCTCTTTATAATCCTTGGGATGACTTCTAGCTGTAGTGAAGACAAAACCTCTTCCATATGGCACTCTAATTGCACAATAAAAGTGATTTAATTTGAATTAATTACTTTGTTTTCAATGTATCATAATTATTTCAGCCCAGAGCCAGCTTTTGGAATAGTATCTTGTAAAAGAGTTCATAGATGATGGAGGTGTCTGTTTCATTTTTAACTCTTGTGTACATCCTTCAGTTTACCTACTTGATATTATTTATATTGCTAGAAGGAACTAAAGACAAAGGGCTGTTGGTAAGAGCAGTCAGAAATGAAACAAGGTCAGAGATAAAATATCTTCAAAGAAAATATCAGAAGACCTTAAAAGAACAGAGGAGCCTTAGGGGAAGTGCCTATTTATCTGGCTGCAGCCAAGTATACAGGCACGGGGTTTTTTTTTCCAACGCTGGGGTTCTAAGATCAAAAAATAAAAAGAAAAACCATTTCTATAGATTGGGGGAAAGCAGGAGATGGCATATGGGAGTAAGTGAGGCAGCAAAAAAAGCTATTTGAGGAAGATGTTGCAGGAGTGAGACCAAGAGAGGCAGAGGAGCACCAGGAAGCTCCAGGCAATGAGCCTGGCTGCTTGAGTTAAACAGGAGCATCCTAAATTTGTGAGGAGATTGTGAACTTTAGTTAGACTTGATGAAGCTTTGCTCTTGGGCTAACTCTCTCCTCTGGCAGCTGTTTGAGTAAATAAGCAATACTTCATTTTGACAAAGATCTTTTACATCACTTTCCTCAGCAGCTGGTCAAAAGCTTCCCGGAGGAGTTTCTTGGAGGTGTAAGTGTGGCTGAGAGAGTGAGATCGAGTTCCCGAGCAGCTGTACCTTGACAGAAGTGAAAGGAAGAGTGCTGGTTGCCTGACAGCAGTGTTTAAAAGGGACTAAAGGGGTGTGATGCAGAGTTTGGTTTGTATAATGATGCAGATTTTTATTTTGGGATAGCTTTATTGCAAGAGTTATTCCACAAAACAGCTCTGGCAAACAGCTTATGCCTTTAAGACCCAGTCATAAGATAGTCTAAAGTAAGCAATTCTGCTGCTGCTGAAACGTGTACTCACATAGCCTTTGGGATTACTTTAATGATCCAGGTGTGACTCCACATTAGCAGCTGCACTGATGCAACTTTTACCTGTAAATCAGTTTGTGGTGAAGTCTCTGCGCTTCTGCTGTCACTCAGTACCTCCAAGCTGTGCTTTTATATCACTTCAGAGGCATGATCTCATGCACTCAATTATCCTGGTGTAAAGTGAATTGTTGAGGTCATTCTGTTGTTAATTAATTGGTTGTGCCACATTAAAATAGTCTCCCTGAAGTCCTCTGCATCACAGATTAATGCGAGCTTCTCCACAGACCTAGCAGTTTGAAGTGTCTCACCAGCAATCTAAATGACACTGATGTGCTGGGTTGGTAGTTATTCTCTGTATTGCAGGAGGGAAAGATTTCAACATTTCAGCTGTGTTCCAACGTCTGTTGGAAATACTATCCCTGAAATACCAAATGAAATCCATGTGCCATAAAGAGAATAAGTAGAAAAGCGAAGATCATTTGGCTGTGTCTGAAGAGCTCATGGGAGCCCCCAGGGTTAGCAGACAGAAGATGAGAAGCAATAAAATTACTGCTTTTTAAAAACATGGCTGAGAGTTTGGGAAGCCACCTGTAGGGAATCTCTAAATTCTTGGTCCCGCTAAGCAACTGACCATATTGTTTTTAATAATCTCCCAATGTAAACTTGGGGAAGTTTATTCACAAACATCATTGTAAGTTCCATGGGTGACTAATCATTGCTATTATACTCATGCCCAGCTGCAGCTGGCTGCAGCTAAAAATGGAATGCTGGATATTTTTTTTCCCCTGTAGTTTGTTTTGGTAATTAAGATTCTGATAATTGGAGCATTATTGTGAGAGTGAGAAGCATGAAAGCTTTGCAAAGCTCACCTTGTGATCAAGCTTTTCATCTAAAAACCTTGGCTCAGGGCCTACTGATGGGCAGGATTATTCCCTGCTCTCATTCTTCCTTTGACAGTCCTTTCAGGATCCCAGAGTGCTGATACAAATGGCTGCTTCCATTGGCAAGCAGCACTTCAAGCCTTCTCTATGCACACCATTTACCTGATTTCTCTAATCAGCATCTCCTCATGAACCCCACTTGTTTTCCTGATCACTGGGAACTCTTTGTCCTTCAGTTAGGCTATAAGGAACATGAGAACATAAAGAAAAAAATAACTGCCATGAGAGCAGTTAACCACTGGAAGAAGGGCCCACAGGGATGGTGGAAGCTCCATCCTTGGGGATATTCAGACCTTGACTGAACCCTAAATCAGGCTCTGAGCTGAACCCTAAATCAGGCTCTGAGCTGCCTCAGCCAAATGTGAAGCTAGCCTTGCTTTCAGCAGAGGGGTGGGACTAGACATTTCCAGGAGTCTTTTCAAACCTAAGGTTTCCTATGGTTGTGTCCTTATCCTAGGGTGCTTTTTCCATTTAGTACTGAAATGCAGAAAAGGCCATTCAGTCATTTAATCTGAACCCTTGCAGACTGATGGCTATAGAAGCTAGGAAGTCCTGAACTAAGTTCAAGAAAAAATTCAGGCCTCAAGCACCTCTTTGTACATTTAGAGGTTGTCTTTTGAGGCCTACATCCTTGTACATATGTACTAAGTTATTATAAAGTGTGAGGAAAATATTGCCAAATCAGATGGCTGCACATCTTAAACCCAAGAAGTGTATGCAGCTCTTGGCATGAACTGAACTGATGGTGCCTCAGCACAGTGTAAATTCAACTACATGTTGCTGAGAAAGAAAAAGAGCTTTTCCTTTCCTCAGGTGTCACCAAAGACCAGTGCTGTCTCAGGTTTTGCGTACATGCCCATGGGGCAACAGTGTGTAACTCAGTTGAATCAGATGAAGTTGATTGGTATAAGGTAAAAAGAGGGGTTTTCTGTCTAAAAGAGGGGGTGCCTGAACAGAGAATCATAGAATTGTCTAGGTTGGAGGGGACCTTTAAGATCATCGAGTCCAACCACCAACCTAATGCTGACAAAAATTCCACTGGATCACATCCCTAAGCATCTCATCTACACGTCTTTTAAATACCTCCAGGGATGGCGATTCCACCACTTTCCTGAGTGGCCTGTTCCAATGCTTGATAACCCTTTTCATGAAGAAATTTTTCCTAATATCCAATCTAAACCTCCCCTGGTGCAACTTGAGGCCATTTCCTTTTGTCGTATTGCCTGTTACTTGTGAGAAGAGACTGACTCCCACCTCTACATCCTCCTTTCAGGTAGTTTTAGAAAGTTATAAGGTCTCACCTCAGCCTCCTTTTCTCCAGGTTAAATAATCCCAGTTCCTTCAGTCACTCCTCTTAAGACTTGTGCTCTAGACCCCTCACCAGCTTCATTGCTCTTCACTGGACACGCTCCAGAATTTCAATGTCTTTCCTGTAGTCAGGGCCCCAAAACTGAACGCAGTACTCGAGGTGGGGCCTCACCAGTGCCGAGTACAGTGGGATAGTCACTTCCTTAGTCCTGCTGGCCACACTATTCCTGATCCAAACCAGGATGCTGTTGGCCTTCTTGGCCACCTGGGCACACTGCTGGCTGAACCAACACCCCCACATACTTTTCCACCAGGCAGCTTTCCACTGACTCTTTCCCGAGCCTTTAGTGCTGCTTGGGGTCCTTGTGTCCCAAGTGCAGGACCCGGCACTTGGCCTTGTTGAACCTCACACCATTGCCCTCAGCCCATCCATCCAGCCTGTCCAGATCCCTCTGCAGAGCCAACCTACCCTCCAGCAGATCAACACTCCCACCTAACTTGGTATCATCTGCAAACTTACTGAGGGTGCACTCAATCCCCTGCCCAGATAATTAATAAAGATATTAAAGAGAACTGGCCCCAATATCGAGCCCTGGGGAACACCACTTGTGACCAGCTGCCAACAGAAGCTGTTATATTCCCTAGTATCTTTGGAAATTTCTAAGCATGTTTTATAAGTTAGTAAAAAAGTGGTGGAATTAAGATTATGAAGTTCATCAGTCTGTGGACCAAAGCCTGTATGTTCCTGGACTCCGTGGACAACTTTCCAATCACTAAACGCCTCAATCCAACTGGGTCTCTCAAAAGAGGAAGTTTCTCAGTTTTTGTTCACTAATGGACCAACAGTGGTGCCTATCATGGTCCTCTTTGGCTCCATTTATGTAGAAGTCGAATGATTAGATGATTCGGAGCAGAATCAGGGAAGTTCACCTTGCATTTTCTCCTCCAACTTAAAGGTTTGGAAGTTACTAGCCAGTCAGCCTTACTAAGGAAAGGAGTTCTCCCTATGCTTCCCTATGCTATTCCTGCACCTTGAACAGCACACAAATGAGGACATAATTGTGGTACTGTGGTTACAACATACAACAGGGGAGGGGGGAAAACTTGGTTCTGCTCCTAGTTCCCAAAAAACTACTTCTGTGTTTTATTACTTGTGTTTCTGTAGTAACAATTGTTAGGTAAAATATAGGAAAGTCTACTAGAGGAGTAAGAATATTATGCAATTCGAGATGCAAATAAAACACATGCTTGAAAGGCATAAATTAAAAGCTATGTGAAGCCTGGTAATGAGATATTAACATTCTGCTTCGGTTCTTCTCAAGTTTTTTATTAAAAATGACTTGAAATAAATGAAGATCAGAAAAATTAGTTTGCATATGAAATGAGGTCTGCTTGGAATTCTCTGATATTTGAGCTTCTGACAAGAGAGTTCATTACAAAACCAACAAAAAATGCAAGGTTTACAGAAAAAAAAAAAGTATCTTTTTTGTTATTTGAACAGATACTCTTGGAAAGAATAAGCACGTTCTGAGGCAAACAAAACCTGCAGAAGTGTTATGGCTACAGTTACAGCTACAAGAACATTATTCATAATAAAACAATAATAATGAAGTTTTAATTGGAATAGCCTGAAAAGGTCAACTGACAATTTTTGGGAAAAATAAATTAAAGGGCTACAAAACTGGCTGAATTTCTCAATATTAAAAAAAGTTATTATAATTTTGATTTGAGGTTTTTTTCACTTTTGATGTGTCAGAGAAACTTGTGCAGTTTCAGAAATTAGAGAAGACTTTCTATGTCTGATTGTTTTTTAAGAGTTGACTTTAGTGAACACTACTTAGTAATCTTGAGAGTAAACACAAACAAATCCAGCAATCTGAATATTGGATAGAGATACCAAACGTGACATGGGGAAAAAGATAAGATCTAGATTTCTGAGTAACAGAGCAGGAATTTTCTAACTTTCATCTTTATTTTACATGGGATAATTGGAAAAAAGTAAATCCTTTATTTTAAAAAATGATCTGCAATTTTGGATGCATGTATTTCAACTGATGCCTAGTTAAGATACAGTTTTCAGAGTTAAAGACCCTACCTGATGTGAGTGCTTGAATAGTCGTGGAATTTGACCTTGCGTGTCTCAACTGTAGATCGCAGACACTGTGGCATTAGAAACAATAAAAAAAAAAAAAAAGTTTTGAATGTTTGACCCATGACCTTCCTTTGTGTTCTTAAAAGTCCAGAATGCTCGTGGCCATACTCCCACTGAGCTCAATGGTAACACTCATTTTGACTTACATTCATACATTGACTTGTATATGGTACAGAGACATGGTAGAATTTCATTTGCATTTTTATAGTATTCGGGAAAATAAGATTGCTTTCTCTAAATGTGTTCATTGTGGACAAAGTGAACATATACACACCAAAAAAAACCCAAAATAAAAAAAATACACCTAATTTCATTCCATTCTCTGATGGTGCTAGATGTTCTTGGAACACCTGGTGTTCCTTTGGTGATGACAGATTGGTGATACTATTCCCTGAAGAATAGCTCAGGGAATTCTTTATTATTTTTCTTTCTATTTCAGACATTTTGTTAAGCATCAGGCTCTGTTTTTCCAGTGAAAGCTTCCATTTGATTAAAAGCAAATGATTCTCTAAGTCAGGTTTGTCTGGTTGAGAGCCATTTCCTATGTGCATGCAAGCAGGTCTGTCAAACTGTGACCCTTCCTCATCCCTGACATGTTTACGTTGGCAAGGTCACAGAGAGAGATGTAAATTGTTTGGTTTAAGTGAAAACAATCAGAACATTTAAATCACAAGCAGATCACCACCCGGTGACATGGCAATGGAAATAGCTCAAAGTGCTGCCCACATTTTTCAAATGACATGCTGTTATAGTGTTGATTTATGGGCAGTGATATTTTAACAAAGGAGAAGCTTGAAAATATCTGCATCTGGCATTGGTTAGGGGATGTCTGGAGGCAGCTGGGACTGATCTAAGCCCCAGCTACAAGTACCCTAGAAAACTAGCCCTGTCCAAAATCATTCTTTGGTACTCTGGCCGACTGGCACAGAACAGCCCGTGTCCATACTGTTAACTTTTCTTCATCTCTAAAGGGTGACTGTGTACAGATTGGTTACTGAAAGTAGTTTTTGCCCTCTGCTATATCCTAGGGGAAGTGCTAGATGTCCCAGACCAAACCTATGCTGGTCTGAAGAATACAGCAATACATACAGTCTGGGTCTGATACCCATTGATGGTCCCTCAATCTGTTTAATTAATTAGGAAAGTAGCTATAGTCTTTGAGTGTTTCTTGCTGTTTCCAACAACTTCACTTTCCTTGGTCCAGATTCATTACAGCTAGTAGGCACTTAACTGAGTGATTTTAATGTAAGGCGGTTGCTGAGATGGCCCCATTTTCCCTCATGGGGAGAGATGGAGTCCCCCATATAGACGAGGTAGGTAGACAACACTGCTTTCTTGGAGGTAGCATGTCTCTGTCTCCAGAATATATGTGAGATTTAGTCTAACAGTTCCCTGATGTGGGACACCTCTGCCTGGTGCCTGCATTTATCCAGAATGAATGTGGGGCTTTGTGTTTCCTTTCCCATGGGAGCTGGCAAATGTAGAGGCTCAATGAAGTCTGATGCTCAGGAACTCACAGTCTAGTATATTTTAAGTGCTCAAAAATGGTTTAAGCAGGTGTGCTTAGTGGAAGTATTCACCATCCAACATTTCTATTATCAGACTCAATTTTAAAGTATACATTTTTAATCTAAAAATAGGACATAAACCCAGACACAATCCAGACTGGCAGCAAGATCAATCTAGCCTCATACAGGCAAAGAAAATTGAATGTTCATTCAAACTGCTGACTTATTAACTGGAGTTTACTATCAACATTGCAAGAAATACAGAGGAAAAGCTGAAAGCTATGTAAAATTTTCATTTACATGACCCTTGCTACAGAGGCACAATTTCTAGTAAGTCTTCAGATTTGTATTAAAGGCAACCTCCAGCTGAGCCACTTTAGGGTGAATAACCCAGTAGTTTAGTGCAATTAGAAGTGCTTAGCTATTTACATGTCATCCACAACAGAAAATGGTATGCCTTCACTTCACTAGCCCATTAAACTCAGGAATATCTTAATACCACAGTTCTCATTCGGGCAAACAAGTTTTGTCCTGTACATTGAATGAAAAAAAAAGGAGGATGACTGTAATAGAGCAAAGCTGAATCGAAGCTAACTATAACCTCTTGACTTTTGGTTTATTTTTCCTTGTTTAAGCAATCATTTTGGTTCTTCTAGTTAAAGTGGCCTCTGTTTTTTAGGACCAAGAAGTGATGAAGAGAAATCTGTCGGATAGCCTGACAGGAAAATGCTGATAATAATAATACCAATACAATCACCACTCACACTGGAGTCCACTGCTTTCATTTTCTAGGTGGGCAAAAAGACACAAGCACGACTAAGTGCCTTTTCCAGTGAGAAAAATGTGTGGCCTGTCAGAGCCCCCTCTTAGCTGCGGGGATGTAAGAAGATTAAATCTCTTCAATCCTCTTCAAACCAAAGTAACTCTGGTTTAGAGAAGAGGGTATACAGGAGCAGAACTAAGTGATGCCTGATACTTCGCCTTGGAGGAGAGAAGTGGGGAGCAGGAGTGGGGCAAGCACTGGAGTAGCCTACTCCTATTTTAGTGCTTTGTAGACACCCCGTGTGATGGCTCATCCCTTTCTTGTCCTCCTTCCTGGCATCCAGGAGTCAGGAGACAGACAGTGTGAAAATTCAAGATTGCTTTAAGCAGCAAGATACTTTGAAACCGAAACAAAAATATTAGTATTGAGATTTTTAATTCATCTTCTGATCTTCGAAATGTACAGCATCTTCTATATTCAGAAGGTCTCTTTTATTACAAAAAGAAAAGAGAAAAAAATAATTCTAGGAATTAGAGCATCAAGAAATAGAAGATATTGTGAGATTGGCAGTTAATCACTGCAGTTGTTAACCTTGTGTCTACAATGCAGGTTTGTTACCTCTCCTGTGTAAGGAAAAGCACCTACATTTCAGCCACATCCACTAAGGCAGATACAAAGCCCATGAATTTGTACCTCTTTCTGATTTGTGGAGGCTAAGACTCTGGTTCTTCTGCAGTGAGATCTAGGAATGAGGTCTCTGGTACCCATTAATCCTCCTATTGAATTTAAAGTCTTTTTGTATTTCAGGCCTTGGTTTTCTTCAGTGAGAAATCAAACAGAATATCCCTCCATAAAGCCCTGCTGACATGGCTGTGGGTCTTTTGAACCCTCTGAACAGAGATTCTCCATTTGCAGTATCCTTTTGCAATTTTCTGTGGAGGTTTTAGCAAATCTCTTTCTCTAATAATAAGTCAAGATGAAAACTCCAAGCGCCGAGTCTGGTTATTCTGAAATTGTTGGTACAAACACAAGGTTTAGTCTTTTTCTGTTACCACTGGCTAGAAGAGAAATTGTTGTTAGAGGGAATCCAGCACTAGCTGTACTGTCCAAATACATTGCACGTAGAGATAATTTCCATTTCATTTTAATATTAAATCCAGTATTGTCCTGTTTTTTCTCTTCAGAGAGTTTGGAAAAAATAATTTCTTCTTCTCACAGCCTTTCTTTCTCTTTCTTCCACCTGGGACCTTCGCTGTGCCAGACCTTTCCTCATGTTTGAAACAAACTCTCCATTCCTCTGGCTGACACATTGCCTTAAACATCCCCGACACTTGCTTTGTGTCTAGCTTTCCCAAGTTATTTGCTCTCGGTAGAGGACTTACTGCCAGAAGAACCAGCATTCTGGGCCATCCACTAAAATAACAAAACAAAACAAAAGAAAACAAAACAAAACCATAATCACCAATTTACAAATAGCTGAACTTTTATTCCAGCTTCATTCTGTGTCCCGATCTGTTTGTTCAAGAGAAGAAGGATCCCCGTAGGGACAGCTGCTTCCACAGCCCTGAAAATCTCAGGAGGTCACTAAAGGAAATATCCCAAAAAAGATATTTAGTGAGCTGTCTCTTGCAAAGAGCTAATGAAACTTCTCATTCCAAGGGTCCTGACTTCTCCCGGGGCTCATCCTTTACTCTGGACTGCAGTAAAATAAGGGTCAGATTGTTTGGTATTTATCCACATGCCCACAGAGGCCACTTGGCCCACTCAAAGCACACCGCACACAAAGGACTGAGGCAGCTTGAGGCTTCATCCCAAAGATGTTCCCTTTCCTGGAGTCCAAAAGAGTACACGTTATCCTAAAAAAAAAAAAAAATAGAGGTAAAGAATGAAAATGGTAACAATATGCAAGTGACTCCATCTTTGATTTGCTCATCAATCCAACAGAATAATAATAATCATTAAATAGATTTCCTGGATACTTTATTTTTGGTTGTTGTCCCCCCCACCATATAAAGGTAGGTCTATCATGTCTTAAAATTCCACTGCCAAATGCAAAATATCAAATGCTGTCTATGAAAATACAGCAGGCCCAGAAGCATCAACAGTTTGTTTTTTGTTTTTTTTTTAATTGGTTTCCCCAGTTGAAGTTAGTTGGCAGAATTTAGGTAAAAATTGCAAATAATTTCCTTCATCTCAGACTTAGTGAGTTTTTTTAATGCCAAATCACATACCTATTTAGTCCCTTTTGCCTGTCTCTGAGAAAAAAGAACACGATTTTCACCTCCATCATACAGCTAAGGGGCTGATTGATGGGGTGACCTGCCACAGCCCAGGGAAATCAAAACATTGTTCCTCAGGGATGTACCAAATGAAGCTTGTTTACATAGATGCACCTTGGTCACCTTTAAATAGCAGTGGAGGCTGGCCAGCCACTGTAGTATTAACTCTGCTCCTCAGCTGTGCTGGACACAGATTAAGCTGGCTTCCCTCTTGCTGTTGCTACAGGGCTAAGAATCTCCTAGTTTTAAATCCACCTTGGGTATGACTCCACGAGCAACTTTTCTCTTTCAGTACATTACTGACATCCCTGGAAAGAGCCTGAGAGCAGAGATGACACCTTCCTGTGCTCCAGCAAAAGGCCATACTCATCTGTCTTGCACTGCTCTATTTGAGGACCAATTCTTGTTTTGGAACATTTTGTTGTTCTTTGATTTCATTCTTGATTGCAAAGCATACTTATAAGAAGCTAGATCTTAGCATCTGGAGTGTTTATCCACTCTCCTGAAGTCCTAATTGTTTGTTAGTCACCTCCTAATTGATTGCTGTGGAATCATGATGAGGAAGGCTCAGAGAGAAGATAATGACTTCAGGTGGGGTGTATGCTGGAAAGCCTGAGTGATAGTAGTCATTCATGTAAATAACTCTTTTTATAAACAGGAATTAGGTTAGAGCCAACCTGGAGGAAGCTGTAGTGGAAAGAAAGACCTTCCATGGATCACGCAACTACATGAGCTGACAGGTCCAGTAGAACAACCTTCAGTGACACCCTGCCTGTGTGGACAACTGCCTTGACATCTTTTTTTTTTTTTTTTTAAACACTGCCTGTACCACTGACTTATGTCTGCCCATGTCCCTGTTTTGCCCATGATGGTAACTGACTACCATGATGGTAAGTGATCTCTCTGTCTTCATCTTAACCCATGATGTTTTCAGCCTATTTTCTCCCTTGTTCTCCTGAAGAGGGGGAGTGACAGAGCAGCTGGGTGGGCATTTGGTGCTGGACAAGGCCAACCCACTACACTCGCAGCCCCTCTCTTGTACAATGATGCTAACTGTGATTTGACACAGGAGCATGTTCTGTAACAAGCTCTTGTTCAGCTCTTAACCAGCTATCTATTCTGAATTCATAGTATAGCCATTATGGATTATGGACATGACCATGGCAAAAAAAAAGCTGTATCTTTTATTAGATTAACTAGTAAAACTGGGAAAACAAACAAAAAAGAACCCAAAGAAGTTTGGAGGCACACCAACCTTTCTTCAGGTCAAAGGTCTCTTGTCTATAAGCTTGTTCTCTTTTTCTAGCGGAATCTCTTGCTTGAATAAAAGAAAATCAAGACCTTCTAAAAAGCCTGAGTCACTGTGTGAGATCAAAATCTTGCCTCCTCCTTGCTTGTTGGAGACAACTATTTCTGGTGAGTGACCCAGGCCATCTTAAGAGAGAACTATTATAGTAGGGATGAATTGCTTTTTTGATTTTTTTTTTTCTATCACTTCAGACAAAAGTTAGACAAACATAAAAAGGATATTTAGCTTTCATTTGGCTGAAGTTAGGTGTGATGTATCCTACCCTTAGCTCCTGCCATAATCAATAAGGATAACAAGGTAGACATTTTGACTGGGATAGATGGCAACTTTCACACCATCTGGATATTTTAGATACAGTACAGGGGACCAGTATGAGATATTACATGTGGCCAGTACACAGGGGCTTACAAGGGGCATTTTCAAAGCTCTAAGTTAGCTCCTAGATATGTATAGGGATCCGTAGAAATATGCCCCATGGGTATCAGAATCCTGAAAGAGGTGACCCACTGCTGTGCACAGGACACTGCATCTGCTTTTAAAACAGGGCCTTCCTGCAGGACTCTGGAGTCTTTAAGTGCCTTCAAGATGTCTGGATGACTTGCAAAAAATATCCATCCAGGTAAGACATTAAATCTCACAGAAGGTAAAGGTGAAACTCGTTTGAATGCTATAATAGCTCTCCCTTGACACCTCTTTATCTTTAGAGGTCTAGATACCACTGTAAATCTTGTCTGATAGGCTTACAGCCATACAGGGAGTTAGGTGTGATAGTGCTTTACCAGCAGCTAAAAATAGAGTGCATCTTTATTTTCTCAGCCTTTTCTGAATTGCTGTTTGTCTCATCCATTTGAATTTGAAGAGAGCACTGCCATTTGCCTTCTCCTTGTACTTGTTCAGCACAAAAACTGTCCCTAAAACTTGATACATCTATAGCAAAAGGCAGCCTGGAACTTCTTGGCCAGGCAGTCCAAGCAGACTGAAAGTGTGTCTGTTTCCCGCATCCAGTGGCACAGAGGAGAGTAATATGGATATCAGTCTCCCCAGCTGAATAACCAGATGTCCATTTACAGCTGGGAAAACCCAGGATAAATGAGCATACATGCTGTTGCCAGTATTGTTTTGTTCCGGGTATGTGAATGTGCCAAGCTTATCAACAGCACCATCAAGAAGTTAATTCATGGCTATAGACAACAGATGCTGAGGCATCCTGCACTCCCCTGAAACCTGTTTAATTGTCACCAAAGGTAAAACCTGTGCTCAGCAAAGAGTAAAACTCCTGAGGTAGAAGCTCTCAGTGGGCATGATTTCAGGGAAAGCTCCTGGCTCAGAGAATACCCAGCTCCTGCCAGCACACCACAGTTTCTCCAGGCCTTCCTATGTTGTGGGCACCTTTTCAACACCTGCCTGCCCTGAATCAGGAGGTGCTTTGGTAGAATCTGATAAATAAAGCTTCATGACAACCCACCAAGCTAAGAAGCAGTCCATTTTGCAGAGGCTTGAAGCAGAAGGAGAGACACGGATGAGTGCATAGAGTCTGTGCAATCACCATGGGAGGCACAGGAGGGAACCATACATCCTAGGCTTCTGTTTCTGCACCCTCCCTGGGGTGGGCAGAATGACCTCTTCATCCAGGAGAGATTGTTCCAGGTCCTTTGTGTCAGAGAGAAGTTGAAACCTCAACCACAGAGATGTGTGCTTTCTTACAGGTTCCCACCTCCAGATTCCTCCTCCATGAGGAGACCACCACGCTGCCGACTGCAGGTCAGTGCAGCTCAAGCGGAGCACCAAGAGGAGCCTGTCCTCTTCCCGCACTGCCAAAAGCACATCCCAGCTGCTCTGGCTGAAGGCAGCGGCCGTGTGTGCCGCCGCCTCATCCTTGGCAGCTTGTAGTTGTTTTCTATTTTTGGCCACATGCTCCAGCTGTTCCCCTTCCAGCTCCATTGCACCTTTAACCCAGTCCTGAGCTAAAGGATAGGAAAGGATTTGCAAGGTCTGCTGCCCTTGAGGGCTACACTTTGATACCTGCTTTTAAAAAGTAATATGCAAGTGCTCAATGCATCTCTTTAGAACAGTAATTTTTTTAGTCCTTGTTTCTCCTCAGTTTAAATAGCTTGGAATTAATCTTTTCCCTTCATTTTTTCCCCTCTGTGTGCCAGCACTAAGTTCACAACTTCTGTTTGTGCTACACGGTCTACCAGTGTAGAAAAGGGGGGCCTGTGGTGGGGCCTTTGCTCACATATAAATGTATCTGTTATTTTATCAAACCCACCCACATTTGTTCTCTAAAAATATCAATAAATACCAATACCTAATTAATTTTTAAATTTTGGGGTGTTACCTTCCCAGCATCCAGTCCTGGGTGAACTTCCTCAGATTCAGAGGCATTAGTTTCCTTTGTTTGTACAGTTATTCACTTTTATTTTGAATCAAAGAACAGAGCAGATGAGCACCGTGTCCTGCCCTCAGATGGCAGAAAGCAGTTGAGTGCAGCTGAAATCAGCTTAGTTAATTGATTAAAAAAAACAGCTGAGGACCAAGCTGGGTGAACCTCTGTGAGTTGCTTTGTACTATTTCCAATTTTCTATTTCAGTTTTATATTAAAGCAGACAAATTTTGGGGCATTAGTGGAGAAGAAGTGGGAGATTAAAAGACATTGACTGTTACAGCTTTTTCAGGACCACTGTGCTTCTGCAATTTTCTCTGACCTGACTTCGGAACTAATTAGGAACTTATCAGAAACAAATACTATGACTGGTTTTACAGTAAATACTCGTATCCTAAGAGCTAAACAGCTTTGCTACTGTCTGGGAGATGTGGGAAATCAGGTAAGTCGAGAAGCTTTATCTGAAAATCAGGTAAATCTATAGTCTCTGATGTTTGAGTTATGACGAAGGGAGAGGCTGGTGGTTCGTTTTCCTTTTGTAGAAAAGGAAAGCAGAACTTTTAATGTCAAGGCTGATTAGGCAGCTGTGAGTAATTGAAGGAAGTGCTATTGTGTTTAAGATCCTGGGAAAGTAAATGTGAAAANCAGGTTATTCATGTTGGAGTTTCATAAATGGTCCTAGATAAGTGCCAGGGAGGTATCAGCTGCTTTTCTCATTACATCCTGGTGGGGAGGCTGAGGAGTGATGAAGTGGTCAGTGGGACCATGTACAAGAGAGAGTGTCTCCTGGCCATAATCCAGGAGAAGCCTACACAGATGGGTTCACGGACACAGTCTTTAATCCCACGTGTGGCAACAGATCTAGAGCTCCTCACAATGATCTGCTAGGGTTCCTTGCCTGCTCTTTATTAACAGTTGTTGTTGAGATCCTAGCTTCATTTCTCAATTAGTAAAAATTGTTTTGTCTTAAGATGATTCTCTTTGTTCACAAATTCAGGAGTTTCCTTCATTTGTAGCTCATGGCCTAGAAAATTCATTAATTATATATTTGAATATAATTTGAATGCTCTTTCTGGGAGCCATGACCACTGAATCCCTTGTCAAAGTCTTCTGTAAGAATTGCTACCCTTGAGCTCTACTTTGTGGGGAGAAAAAGAAGATGGCAAAATGAAATTGTAATACCTATATTCCATGTTAGCCACAACTGTTTGATACATTAGCATTTCAGGGATGCAGCAAGGGTTATTAGAAACTGCAAAACTTTCCCATGAAGCTTTTTTGAGGGTAGCCTTTGGCAGGACATACATTTCCATTACCAAATCTAGTCCGCTCCCTTGCTTTTCATGTTTCTTCGTTATGATGAGATAAGCAAGAGGCATTGAATTAGAATTTTTGAATTCTATTCCTTCCTCTTTGACTTATGTACCACATATCCTAGAAACAAATTCTGCCTTTTACAAACCGCTCATTATTTTTGTCTTCCTGGGTATTTGGGTCTTGGATCTAGGATAGTTTTGTCACTGTAGGTAAGGTAATGCACAATGGAGCCATTGCTGACCTCCTTTGTATATTCCTTTTTTCCTTATAGGGAATCAGGGGTATGTGTGTGTGGGCAAAGCACAAATTGCAATCCACATTTTTTACAATATCTGCTATTCATGAAGGGGTTATTGCTGGTAGCAGATAGCTATTCATACAACACATTGAGTTATTAATTCACTCAGCTCACGCGCACTGTTAACCAGTTGGAGCAATAGCTGGGAAAACAACCCCAGCTGCTCACTCAGAAATACAGTCAGTTTCTCGGTAAGTATTCAAGTCCCTTAAAAGGTCCTTTGCTTCACCAGGTATATATATACTCCTGTAGTCTTCATGTGCATATGGCTGCCACCCCCTTTTTGATGTGGCCTGGGTTATGCAACTTGTGGTTGATATTAGTGTGTGCTTGTGTTCTTGTAGAGATTCAGCAGATTTTTGGTGCTGTGAGTTCATCATCTCTTACAACAGAAGATTCCTGGTATCTGTCAGTCCATCACAAACTTTCATACAAATGTCTTTAAGTACATTGTTTTCCTCTTTCTGGCCTGTTGTTATCTGGTAACTATTTCTCCATCCACACCTACAGACAGCTACAAGATTTGTTCACTGAAACAGAAAGAGCCTTTACAACCTCTCTTCCCTTGGCCATGAAATATTTCTCTCTTTAGACCATTGCACAGAATGTACCTGTGCAATTTCGTGTTTTATTTCACCTGACCTAAAGCCAGGTTGCCATCAGAAGCTCAGATCTCCCACCTCCTCCCCTGTCTCAAATCTAGTGTTTGACCTCCAACATGACCTTGATCCCTTTGTTTAAGTGAAGGAAAATTAATACTTTTTTCTCCTAAGTTAATTATTTTTCTTATAAATCAATGAGATGGCATGACCAGGAGATTGAAGGCAACAAGGACTATGGCAATTCACAACTGGGACGCGTGGGGAAAGAGGTGCCATAATGTTGGTGACAGAGTTGGATCACACTAACTCTGATGATAAACTTCTCCCCAAAACCTAGATGACAAATCCTTGAGCTTTTTCATAGCGCTGCATTGATCATCAAATGAATGTGATCATCAAAACCTTCTGCAAAGTGCATTTTTATACGTTCCCTCTATTATGCTTTTATGGATTCCTAAAGCTATACAAATGTGACTGAGCACCTCAAAAGAGTGGACTGTGTCACAAATGTTAAATACATATAGCAAAGCTAAAAAGCAAGTTAAGAAGGTAATAAGAGTATGGTCTCATTAATTTCTGGAGAGATTAACATGAGTTTTACATTTGAAGGAGAGAGGTTAAAGAAACCCACAAAGAAACTCTAAAACACTAAAGACAGGGATAAAAATCAAAATTTCGTACTCTGTTGTCTGACAGCCCTCATAAGGTCAGAGAGGACAGAAATGCACAAATGCTTGCTGAGCTTTTAGTGGTCATTGTACAATTAATCACTCAGATGAAACTGTTAAATTCCAAACTGAATATACATCATTCTGATGGAAAATCAGAAAGTGGGGGGGAAAAAAAAGAGAAAATATAGCAATTACCCCTTATTTTTATGCCAACAGGGTTATAAGAAAAGTCCTACTGGAAAGATAATTTTTCATAACAAAGGTAAGGTTTTAATGCTTCTAGGTGTTTATTTTAACCCTGAGAACTCTCTTGTTCACACTCTGCTTTAAATCTGTCCCGAACAGGAATCAGTGAAGTAGAGCGGTTCACATACATTCAAGTACCTCTCTGCAGTCTTAAACTCCTGTTGCTGGTGGCTACGCCACAGTTCTGAGGGGCTCAGATGCCGTCAGAGCAATGTGGTAGCCCTCATGAAGATTCATTTCCTAATCCTGATGCAAGAGGGTCAGTCTGCACACCTGAAGGCCAGCTTGGTACTGTATGATGTCAAGTGGTCATTCGTATGAGCAGAGGCAAAGGGCAGGACTCAATTACTATATTCCAAAAGAAAGATGTTATAGAAAGAGGAGAAACCCACACAAGACTTCTTGCTGTCTCTACTGAAGCTCTTCTGCAGATCACAGGTCATCTCAGAGGCCTGGATCCCAGGCACCTCTCTACTGTGCTGTGGACAGGTATTTATAGTTCAAAGGGACTGGAATAGCAAGAAATAGAATTTGACTCATCTGCCTTCTGGCTATCAGCCCAATGGAGACATTTAATATCTGCTTTGTCTGAGATGTCTAGATTATTTTCTTTGTTTCTCTCCTAAAAGTATAGCTTGAAGTGATTTTGGTAGCAGTTGTAAGCACTCAGCCTTTGAGTAAATTAGACTTCAGGGTCTGCTGTTTGGCACCTTCCCAGTAAAAGAGGAGCTCAGAGGACTATGGTTTCTGAGGTAGTCTTGTCCAGCTTTGCAGGAAATCTATAGCAGAGGGAAGCAGAGGATCCAGTTCTTCAGTTCAACCTGTCATCCTATTAAAACGGCCTTTCTGTTGCAACAAGCAAAAGAAGTTCTTGCAATAAGCCCAACAAAATCCTCTCTTGTATGAGTTTGGCTCAATCCAAGGACAAGGAAACAAAATAATAAATGATCAGGAATTTCAATATGGTCTTGTAATGCTTACACACAAATCACCACTTCCAGGGCCATATGGACTGTGTTGTTTCCTCATTTATGAGTGCTTTACTTTGTACCCTCAAGCATTCATCAGTCTGCATTGGAGTTATTTCTGCACAGATGAGGAAGGGAGCAAGTTATCCTAGTTTGATTGCTTCTACCTTAAGAACGGATAAGTGTAAACTATATGAAGGGAAGATTTATGTCTGCCTGCAAAAGTCTGCAGGTAGTTCAGGGCATCAACTTCTTGAGCTTAGTGCTCCAATGCTTCACATCATCTATAAACACCAATGCCCAAGCAAAATTCACATTAGTGGTGAAGAAGGTTGCATTGAGATACATAAGAAATTATTATGTTTTCATTCTTAATTTAGAAACATTAATTGCTAAAGGCTTTCGAGCTTCTTTTCCAGTTTTACTTTTTATGTCTGCTTGTCCCACAATCATGAGTTTCTGTTAATAATGTTATGTACTTTTGAGAGGATGCTACTATATAAAAATGCATCCATAAAAAATGCATATGGGGAAGCAACTCAATATAGGAAAGAGGAAAAATAGCACAGCTTTACCTTTCTGTAGGGCTGTATTTCAGGAAGTTTATAAGAGACGATTTAACCACACTACTCTCTATAGAAAATGCCAATAAATACTGCAACAGCTCTATGAAAGTGACCCTTCATCCTGGCACAATTAAGTGGTGTCTTCCTATTCTTATGGGAACAATGCTAAAGAAGACACTGAGTAGCTAACGGAGCCAGGCAACGTGTCATATGTCAAAAGTGTTGGTTTGGCTGTCTCAGGTCTAGCCTCTCAGTGCCGTGGCACAGTGCAAATTCTCAGGTCAGCATAAGGAGGCAGGCCCTGCCCAAGTTCCTAAATATCCTGAAGGAGGGAGAACTCAAACACTCACAGCTCTGCTACGCACATGGCTAACAATATGAATGAGAAATTAACAGGTCATGGCAGGTATACTTACCATGTTGAACTATGTACCTCATGCATGAGAACAATCTCCTTACATGGGATTTAGGTTTCTTCTTCTCACATGGTCTTCATTCTTTCACGCTTACTTCCTTTTTTTTTCACCATTGAGGAAGAGAAATGATAAAAGCAAAGCTTTCTCAGGCAGTTATTCACAGCAATAGAAAGAGAAATGCCATTTGCAGGTTACTTAAAATTGCAGAATAAGAGAATTATTTAGGTTGGAAAGAACTGTATGTCCTTCCCCATATGTTGGGTGCTCCAGCCTCCTGACCAACTTGGTGTCATTCTGCTCAACTTACTGCTTTTTGTCAATGTTTGGGGAGCCCGAACTGGGCTCCCTCTGGTTTAGTGTCATCCATCAGTTTGCAGGGAATGCATTCCACCTCTCCGTCTCAGTTCTTTAAGAAAAGGCAAAACAGTATTGGCCCCGTATCAAACCCTGAGGAACACTACTTGTGACCAGAGGTTTGTAGAAACCTTATCAGTTTTACTGAGGTGATCATCCACCAGTTAGTTCCCACTGCTGACATTCTATCTGGCTCCACTGATCATCCGAGTTCCCTCTTCAGGAGAACAAATTGTACTTCCCGAAGTGAAATTCCCAACATCCCAATCACCCCCTGGAGACTACAGTGAGCTGATCAACTGAATCCTTCACATTTTCATTACATATTCTTTAATGAAAACTGTAATGAAATCTGTGAGATCTAATAACAATGTACAGAAAGGATGAAATTCCCAGTCTGGGAGAAAGCGGCCTCATTTTAATCCTGGCAGCAAATATTAAAAATAGAATTAAATACAGAAGAAAAAAAAGGTAGGAAAATGTGATTCTATATGTACACAACAGACCTAGAATCCATATAATATATCTAGCTACTTTTTGTTATACTTCTCCAGTGAAGGGCACATGAAGTTGGCAGTGTTCTTTGCAAACCTTTTGGCCAAAGTGCATCTATGCTTTTTTTACCAAAATACTACTTGCAAAGTAAGAATTTAAGTAACGACAAACAAAGCAATAAAAAATTAGAAACCAATGTATATAGTGGCTTATTGCAGACATAAACTCTGCCTCTGGAGAGACAGGGTGAATTCAGTAGACCACTGACCTGTGGCAGAGCCCTTAGAAAATAAAACCATCTAGAGGTGGTTTATTTTATTTTAATCAAAACTTGCTATTTTATATGAAATGAGAACTTGGACTTAAGCAATGCACATTCATTCCCTGAACCTTCTCACATCTATCTAGACCTGCTGCTTACACCTTTACTGCAGAGAGGAACTCACCATTTCAATGCTTTAAATGAATTATTTCAGCAGAGGCAATACTACACAACATTCAGACTCGTGTTCCAATGATTTAACAAAGATGTGAACAACAATTGCCAGTGGCAGTGTGGGACCTAAGCAGATGACATTGTCAGAACCAAACAAATGAGATTTGTAGTAGTTTTGTTGTTTTTTTGTTTTGTTTAGTTTTTTTCTAAGTGACTATTTTCTACTGCAGGTAAGAAAATTGCAAGACAGGAAATGTACTTTGGAAAACAATTACTGCTGCAGGCAAGAAAATATCAGTACAATGTGCATGTACTGCAGATTTCTTCCTCAATATAAATTCTGATCTGTTTCCAGTCTTAGTTTCATATTCCTTCAGATGACACATTAGATAAGAGAGAGAAAAAGAAAAAAAAGTTTTAAAAAATGGTGCAACCACAGAGATAACATCACTAAAATAAACCTCCACACATATATTATTCTAAGTTCTACTTTAATATTTCATAATACCTAAAACCAAATAGCTTGAAATAGTTTGTAAACATCTAGATTGTATCACAGGAAAACTTCAGCTAGTACTTAGAAAAAATGAGGTGACAGCTATGGGAGAAAAAATAGGAAAGACATGATCCTTGCTTTTAACTTTCCACCTTTGAAAGTAGTCCCACCATCTACCTGTAGACATCTGCATCTAGGTGCCTAAGTTAAAACATCTTTCCTCAGGTCGGAATAGTTCTATGGAGATGAACTGACTCTTTGGTGCTTGTCAATACATACGCTTTAGACTTTACCTCTGTATCACCTGTTGGAGCAGATAACTTTTCTCTCTTTGTGTGCAGTGACTGAAAGCAGGGGGATTTGCTTCCTAGTTTCAACATTGAATTTGATGTCTAACGCGAGGTGATGTGAAGACAGTTATTTGCATGGATGGAGGTCATCTAAACTATTGCAAACATTTACAAATGGCCTGGTCACCTCTACTCCTTGCACAGTCGGTGAGACAAACGTGGTACCACATACCTCACCCAAAAAGGAGGAATCCGAAAATGAACACAGAACTTTTGCTCCAAAAGTGTTCTGTCTCTCCACTGACTATATCAGGAATTTAAGTTATTTTAAAATCAGAGAGAAAGCATTTAATGATGTGCACAGCTAAAGCTAAATGAGATTAAGGCCATCCTACATATCTGGCATTAAACTCCACACCTAATCTTATCAAACTTTTGTTAGATGGTTTACTGACAGGCTCTGATATAAACAGAAACATAGTTCCCAAAATGGTTATTTATCAACTGTGATCTTTTCAATGTTGATCAAAACTTTGCTGAACAGCATGGGTCAACCTTTTCTACTTCCACTGTGAGAACAAGGTTTAGAAATTACAAATACATTAGGTCAGTGATCAATATATAGTTGTCTTGGTTTAGATAATTGTATATAATCTGAAAACATTCCAGGCTAATTTCTAAAATAACTGTATGGGAGCTTTATTGATCTGCCCAAACAGCTAAATAATGACTGAAGAAATCCACAGATTCTGTTAAATTAAAATTTTCAAATTTGGATATTTAAATGGAGGCATAACATCCATATTGAGATACCTAAATTATTTATTGAAGTGCTTAGCAAATTCCGCTTTTAAAATTTGAATTAAACATGATCCAGCTGCCTAAACACAAACATGTAATGCCATTCAAGAAATGCTGTCAAGACACCAGCATGACCCCAGCTTATATGCCACAAGGTCTACAAGAAACCCTGCTCTCCCAGCTGAATACTGGAAACCAATACCCCCCCTTCCTGTCCCAGGATGGGGAACTGATCTTGACCCATAGAGGCAACACAGAGCAGAGGAGGATTTTTAGATAGGACACGAACACCATGTCCTTCTCTGTAGATGCCATGTTGCAAGCAACCAAGTCAGAAAACTTTAACTTCAGCTATCGGAGTAACACAATTAATGCCTTAATGTAAGGCACTTTGGAGCTCTGTGTGGTCTCTTATACTAATGGAGATTGCTGGTAACGTTTAATATCTTTAGTAAAACATCCCTTCTCTGTGGGATTGCAATTATGCATAAAGAGGCTAGAGAATGAACAAACACAGCACACACTGCAGGCAAGTGAGTTCAACTTAAGTTTGTTAGAGGTAGAGGAAAAAAAGGCTGCAGGTAGAACAATGCACTGTAATTTGCTGCCAGGCGTGTCTTACCTGGGCTATCTTTCACCACACAGTAAGGTTCTTGAGACACTTTACCTAAAGGGAAAATTCCTTATGGAAGTAACATTACTGCTGTCACTACAGTATAGAGCAGCAATTATTTCACAGAACACAATCATGTTATGAGGTAGTTTAGACCTGTGAATTACAAAGAAAACACTATCTTTGCAGTCACTTGTGTGGTTACTAGCTGCTAGCTAGTGACAGGAATTGCAAATAACCATAGATAATAGTTAGCCATCCATCAGTAACCACTTTTTTTACCACTGGAGCTTTATATCACTTTCCATATCACTTGATTTATGCCTGATGGGGATTTGCACAATGCATTAAAGTTAGTAATCCAATTTTCAGGTAAAATAGAAGTAAAATCTCCCTCATTTCTGAGGTTACTCGGATATTTCATCCCTTCCCCCTAAACTACTTCTCCCACTGCCTGACTTCTTACATATTATATCTGGACTTCTGTAAGTTCTTTGACATGGTCCCCCACAACATCCTTCTCTCTAAATTGGAGAGATGTGAATTTCATGTGGTGACTGTTCAGTCACCATGAGGAATTGGTTGGATGGTCACATCCAGACAGTAGTCATCAGTGGTTCAATGTCCAGATGGAGGCTGGTGAAAAGTGGTGTCCCTCAGGGGTCTGTATCAGGACCAGAACTGTTCAATATCTTCATCAATGAGATAGAAAATGGGTTTGAGTGCACCCTCAGCAAGTTTGCAGATGATACCAAGCTGAGTGGTGCAGCTGACATGCCTGAAGGATGGGATGCCATCCAGAGAGACCTGGACAAACTGGAAAAGTGGACTCATGTGAACCTTACAAGGTTCAACCAGGCCAAGTGCAGGGTCTTGCTCCTGGGTCTGGGCAAGCGCCGGTATCAATACAGACTGGGGGATGAAGGGATTGAGAGCAGTCCTGCCAAGAAGGACTTGGGGGAACTAGAGGATGAAATGCTGGACATGAGCCAAGGAAGTGCACTTGCAGCCCAGAAAGCCAACCGTATGCTGGACTGAATCACAAGGAGCGTGGTCAGCAGGCTGAGGGGGGGGATTCTGCCCTTCTGCTCCCCTCTGGTGAGACCCCACCTAGAGTACTGTGTCCAGTTCTGGAGTGCTCAGCACAGAAAGGCATGGACCTGTGGGATGAAACATCTCTGAATGTCATGCAAACTGTATAAAATATAAGCCAAGGTTTTCAAGAGTTTTCACATTTAGTGTATATTTTCACATTTACGCTATTCAATCACTGTCCAGTTCTAAGCATGTTGGGTAATGAAGCTTTTTTGTGAAGTCTCAGAACTGGCACTTGCAGTAATCTACTATTATTTTACCTCATCACCTATCTTAAGTGTATCTTTAAAAAAATTCTGGAAATTAGTTCCTCTTCAGCCTGTAAAATTTAAATAGTTATGTGATATTATTACCTCACCAATGCCACTCCTTTTCAGGAAATGATCATTTAATTTTCAATTTTTCCTTTTACGCTATTCCTTTTGGTTTTGTTTGTCACCCATTTCTTGATCCCTCACAACTTTCAACAGTGATGTTTCATCTGCTGAACATCACTTTGGAGGATGAATGTACCTGACGTGATTAAAGATGCTGTAACAATTCCATTAACAACATTTAGTTAAGTACCTAGACCTTCAGGGTTCAATATCCTCCAGTAAGAGCAGTGGTTTGCTAGTTCCCAGGGATATTTGGATCCTTGAACAGAGTGCAATGTATTCTGGACACACACTGTAGCTCTGAGGAAAGGGACCTGGGAGTCCTGGTGGACAACAGGATGGCCATGAGCCAGCAATGTGCCCTTGTGGCCAAGAAGGCCAATGGCATCCTGGGGTGCATCAAGAAGAGTGTGGCCAGCAGGTGGAGGGGGGTCATCCTCCCCCTCTACTCTGCCTTGGTGAGGCCNCCCTAGGGTAGTCCTAGTGCAGGTATGAGATTTGTGAGTGCAGAGCATGGGTGGCCTAGCCTGTCCTCAATATTTCAGACCCACTGGCCATGAACGAGGCAGCAACGAGGGAACCCTCAATACTCACTCTGACTTCAGTCAGTCACAACCATGGCACTGAGTAGCACCCAGCCTCATTCTTCCCCTGTGGATCCTGGTGTTCAGCCTGTTCCTGCTCTCAAAATATTTCTCAAAGACCTTTCAAAATGCTACATGTTAAATCTTAATATATATGTTGCCATAGTGATATTTCCTTTTATCTGCTACACTAATGACATATAGAAAAGTCCAAGGGAGTAGGGTGATGTAATTTCCTTCTGCAAGGGTCAGGCTGACTGGTCCCTCTCCTGAGATACCCTCCAGACATTTGTTATTCTGTCTGCAGTTGTTTACATATGACATTTACTACTTTCTTCTGCTTTGGAAGAGTAGGTGTTTTGAAGATAGACTGCATATTTTTGTAAACTTTTTTTCCATACTTATACTCCCTTAGAACTCCCAGGTGTACCATTTTGTTCTGATGAATTTTATCACTCTATAAGTTATTATTTCTTTTCCTGACATTTCAATATCCACAAATATTTCCTTTTCCATGCCAGGAAAGAACAAGTTCAAGGTAAGTATTTACCCAGCAGTCTCCTTCATGAAACTTATACAAAAAAGCTGCTAAGCCTCTCGTGAATGTGTGCATAGTCCTTCATAGATCCCTTTAGCCCCTGATGATTCAGTGAAATTATTGATCTCTTGCAGACTTCCTGATTTTCATTTGTTTTCACACCATTAGCTATTTATTTGAAATCCATCTTGGCCTTCCTAATTTTTTTCTAACTTAATAGCTGTTTAGTTAGTTTATTTTCCTGTTTATTTCCTTCAGTAGGGTCAGATAATAAAGGATTTTTGTTTGACTCATTTTGCTATTTGGAAGTTGCCATTTAATCATGTCAGATAACTTCTGGCCTCCCTTCTGTTCCTCCTTTCCCTTTTTGTTTGTGCTTTCTAATTCCATTCCAGACTTGGGTTTTAGAATGTTTTTTTTCATGACTGACTTTGCCAGTTGCTTTATTTTTTAACTATGGGATATTTTGTCTAATTCTCCAGTTTGTTTTTTTTAATCTTCCTTGTAAAGTTTTGAGCCATATTGCTCCTTTTGGGACTTTTCCCATTTCCTTGAGTGGAAAGGAATTAGACAGTGTTGGCAGTTAATTTAGAGGCTCAGGACTCTGACCCGTGCTGTCTAAGACAGTGTCCCAGATCACTGATTCTCCTCAGCCACATAACCTGCCTTTCTGAGGAAGGACACTATCCAGCCCCAAATTCGGAGGAGTTGAGAGAAGGTCTAAGTTCCAGCCACTGCAGTTCACTCTCTGAAGCCCCAGTAAAAATGCACCTTCTTTTGTGATTGAAGCCACATCTTTTTGCCACTGGACTATGAACTGGAACAATTAATAGAGAGATGAGGTAGGTAGGTAAGAGATAAATAGATTACTTAAATAGATTACTGGAAGTCAGCTCTCAAAGTCCTCTCATACTGTCACTTCTTAAACTATTTTCTATATACTACCTTAGACGAAAACAAAAACCTAGAAGAGTGAGGATGCCCCTTGCAGGTCTGCATATTCCTCATCCCCTTCTGTCAGCCCACATTTGAAATAGACTCTCTGCCTGCTGCCCCAACAGTTAATAACTGTAATGTGGACATCATACACACCAAGACAGTGCCGACACTGTGTGCATTTCACTGAGCAAGTCTGTCTCTCCATTTTGAGCCACGGTTAGGGTTTGGTGGAAACTCAAAGATGCTATTTCCCAAGACAAATTAAAAAAATAAACTCTGACCTCAGGGGTCACATAAGCAATACACTGCTCACCAAGGACTTTATGGATAGTCTAAATAGGATGACATTACTGTTTCCATTCACTGAATTCTTAAAACTATGTTATTCCTTTCTTGGGCTTGAAAAAGTTAGTGGTCTTTTTCCCTCATGTTTTGAAAAAGGAAAATATGTAATGATAGATTCTCCTAACGGTCATTCAGAATGACATGTTTGCTTACAGTAATTTGTGTAAATTGGAAATCCACTTTTCTCCTGGGGAAATTAAATTATTCCTAGTGTTGACATATTTCCCTGGACAGCTGAAATAAATGGACAGTTCACCTTTCTTGGAACCACGCTGCAGGCTGCCTGCAAACTTATCTGTTATTACTTAGAGGTAGTCAATCAGTTGTGAACCGGTGTCACACAAGGTGAAGGCTTTGGAATGTAATAGCCGAGTATCTGCCTGTGCCCTTCGAAAACTAATGTGAATTGCTGCAGAGAAGGCTAACCTTAAGCTAAAGGAGCAATCCCCTTCTACTCAAGCATGGAAGGAGCACATATCTAGCCTCACCTCCATCACTGTGTATTTGCCTTTTGCAGTAATTTTTCCTGGTGTATGCAGAACAGTGGTTCATTTCAGTACTACAAATTTCCTGACTCATCTGTTCCTCATTTTCAGTTTAATTTTTCAGTCTCACATCATTTATCTCCAAAGGTATGTTTGATTACCATAAGTGGAAAATATTTTAGTTGATTATGTCATATGTAAAACAGAAGACAAAAGTTAGTTATGCATAGAACTTTATTATTATAAACTAAACATGTGTCTAGAAAGTTGTTAATATTCAGTCCTCGCTTTCTTATTTTTACACAGACTACATGGAAAATTTCCAAATGCAGGTGGTAAATGTAATTTGCCATTTACTGCAAACAGTAAGTCTTTTTTATAAAGGCAACCGTTCTATTTCACACAATTTTATCTGCATACAGGCAACGAACTTAGCAACTTCTTAACATACTTTAAAATCCCTTTTTTTTTTAAAAAAAAAACAAAACAGGAACAATGAAAAAAAGCAGTGAAATGCATTAATTCAATATATTTTAAGTGACATGGACATTATAATTTTTTATATTGCATATCATTAGCTTTTTAGTCTTGAATGACAATCTTTCTGATTATCAAAAAACCCAACCTGAAACAATCTTGTTGTGTGCTAATTCTAATAATGAAATATGAACGTGATTATAATTACATGCTTTCCATGAGGAAGCATCAATAGTTCTGACTGAATATATTCAGTATATTAGAAAAGTTATTATAAATTATGCATAGTATAAATATAATTAAAACATTCCCCCAAGGCTTTTTTTTCATTACTTTCAGACTCATCTCTTTCCTCACACTGTCTGCCCTCCACATATAATTTCATATCTGCCCATATGACAAGCTATTGATATACTTGGACTTTTGCTGGGATTTCTGTAGACGTTCAGCACTGCCTCCATTAGCAAGACTCTTAGCCAAGTACCACAGATGATGTTGGCATTGACATGTAGACAGACAAGTGATTCCCAGGAAAGACTGTAGAGAATGATGCTAAATTCTGTCTTTGTCAGTGATCAGCTAAAATTAGGGTATCTGGTTGTTTTGTTTTGTGTTTTTAAATAAGGTAAAAAAGACAGCATTCTTTGAAAGGTACGTGGTAGCTCAGTCACTCTGAACAGTGGCTCCATGGCCATGAGGGCGTGGAGTCTCCATCTGTGGAGACGTGAACACAGAGTGTGCTGTGTGTGGCTCCTGTTGTGGCCCACAAAAAACAGTGAGGATGCTGGAAGCAATGGGGAGAGGTGGGTAGGTTTGATTCGCTCTGCTTTGCTCATCCAGAAGCTTATAGCTCAACACAGGAGCCTCTGGGTGGAAGTCTATGGCCTTTACTATGCAGATGTTCAGTGGGGCTCATTGAATGGTCTTTTAAATGAGCAAAGAGGAGACTGGTAGCATTTCTATTCCCTGATATGTAGACAGATAAAAGGCATTTGTGCATAAGAGTAAGACATATATCCATCCTTTAAGAATTTATTACTCCCACACCTTGTGAAGTACTACTTGCTATATTAAAAAAATTATATTTACCCTTATCTTACTCAGAGGAACAGAGAGAAAATGGAAATGAGGGAGAACTTCCTATGTATCTAATCCAATAAGACTTGCCCTTTTAACCTGCTTCAGTGTACAGATCCTGCCCTGCTGGTAACCAATACCTATAATTGAGAATAGGAAAACACAGCCTGCTCTTTAGAAATCAGTGCGTATTGCACCAAGGACACCATCACAGACAGGTTCACCATGGTTTGCTAAGTAGGATCGTGGAAGAGGATGGGTTATATCAGAAAGATATGGCTCTGCACACACCGTGTCCACAGACAACCAGACTTCAAAAGGGAAATCTGTTGCATATTTAAAAGGGAATGATAGCGTATCTTTTTATCCATAAGAGGAACATAATCAGGATCTGTCATTATGAGACAAACGTCTTTTCCAGGGCTGCTTTTAGACTGGGTCAAGTCTCTACTGGGGTTTTTTTTTGCTCAAATTAGTGCTATGAAAATGCTAAAAAGAATAATAAAAAAATAAAATAAGACATTTGAAAGTGTGCATTAGTCTTTCCTACGTTTCATTTTCACTCAGTTTAATTTCCATGTGTTTTTAAAAAGCACATATAAGGAAAGTCTGTACAGTCTGAGTTGAATTTAAAAAGTTTGAAATAATTACTCAGGGAAAGGTATTCCACTTTTGCTGGTGTTCCACTTGTGACAGGATTTTTGATAAGTGACAGAGTCAGTGTCAGGCATAGATTGCAGTGAGAATTAAATTTTATTTCAAAATGAAAAAAAAAACCGAACAAAACCCCCCTGCATTCACAAATAGATTAATTTTTCATGGTCTATTTATCTAACCTTTGGGAAATTCACATTCTTGTTTAAAAATGCATTTAAAAAGAGAAATAGTGCAGATATTAAACCAACATATATCAAAACAAGAAAATAACAAAACGTTAAATCCCTGTACATCTAAGAAATCCAGGACAATTGCAGTTTTTCTTTCCAAACCTTCAGTAATAAGCTCAATAAGAATGTCTACTTTCCATAAAGATAATATTTCACTTACTATTTGACAGGACTGTTTTAATATTGCCTACAAATTAGTGAAGATGTTTACTTCTCCCAGTGTTATTCCTATAACTGTAAATGCCCTTGAAGAATGCCTTTTCCATAGTAATTTTTCAACATTGAAGCAAAGAAATGGAGGAGCATCACCTAAAGACAAATGAAGTAAATATGAATCAGCCAGTCGTTCACTTGGCCAAACCAGTGTGCTCTCCCCATGTGCCCCCTACACGAGCAGTCGTTTATGCATGCCGTCAGCTCTCATCGATGTTCTCTTCTAGCTGTCAGATCCAGTCCGTGTGTGCTGACATTTAAATCCACGTGCGTCTGTGCATGGCCAGAATTGCTCCAGATGTGGTAGTGATCACTACTGTCACATAATTTCAGACACTTGGGGTAACACCTGTGCTTTGATATATTTTGTCAGAAAGATCGTAAAACAGTGAAGATAACTGCTGGAGAATTTCTGCATACCTCTTATCCTGCCATCCTGCAGGCAGCCATTTACATGAAGGACTTGAGCCTGTACCTAATGCTGCTCGAATGTAGGAAAATTTACACATAAACTTCAGGGGTTTTGCCGAACTAGGCATGGGAAGCTGGTTTTTACAGACAGTATGACAGTATTTCTTAGTTAATGAGCTTTTTTTCTGCCTGCCTGCCTTCCTTCCTTCCTTCCTTCCTTCCTTCCTTCCTTCCTTCCTTCCTTCCTTCCTTCCTTCCTTC
>VXBO01010048.1:423507-445713 GCA_013400135.1 Rhinoptilus africanus
CTTCCTTCCTTCCTCCCTTCCTTCCTTCCTTCCTGCCTGCCTGCCTGCCTGCCTGCCTGCCTGCCTGCCTGCCTGCCTGCCTTTCTTCCTGCTTTCCTGCCTTACTTCCATCCTTCATCCATCCATCACTGTGTATTCTTGAAGAACACCCTGTAAATATCAAGTACCACAAAATTTATGAGGAGGTTGCTGATATTTCAGTAATGAGAACATCTTGTAGTCTAAGAAGAAAACAGAGAGAACTCTGAAGCATGAAATTGTAGCGGGGCTGCAGAGTAACTTTGCTGCTCATAAATCATATCTCTGAGCACATTACACCATAGCAATGGAAGGTTAACTGGGATTACAACCACTCTAGCTCTCCCCTTCTTATTCCCACTCCTGGGAATATTGTAAATACTAGATCTTTTTATATCGAATTCAGAGATTCCTTTGTCAGGTTGCTCTGTGATGAAAATTCAGTGTGTCTGAACTTGGGTTAAGGAAAGGTGTAGTTTTGATTGGAAGTCTGGAGAAAAATATTCACGTTAACTGAGTTTTGCTTTAATTTTTCTAAAGTCCTTCCAACCCTGAACTGAAAGTAAGATGCTAAGAGTAACTAACAGAGCTTTACGAGGACATATTGAATTCAAAATGCCATATTCCATTCTCTCATTTTGCTTTGGAAATGTCATAGCTCTATGCAATTTGTAGGAAAGCAGTAATTAGGATGGGGAAACCAAGGCACAGCAAGTTACCCAGTTAGCCCAAGGACACACGGGACTGGGTGAAAGAATAAAGAAAAAAAAGCAAAAAAGAAGCCCAGTTCTCATCTCCCCATCCCCTGCTGTAGCCACTGGAAAATGATCCCACACTTTAGATTTCCTCTCATGTGTTTGTGCTCTACAGTGGACATTTAAACTTTAATTCTCCTCCAGCAATTTTCCAAAGCTTTTTAAAATTTTTTAACGCTTATCAGCCTCTGTGTCTGTTTGAACTTATTTTGTGCCATCTGAGAAGTCATATTTGCATAGGAAGGTTTGATAGCAGAAGGGAACATTCCTTCAGAACAAAAGAGGTGCTCAACGCGCTGGCCTGTCCTTTGCTGCGATTGGTGCGACGGTGCTGTGTAGAAGTGTACTTGTAATGCAACCTTTCCTATTAGCAACTGACCTTTCTTCCTGATCAGACCCTGTGCTTTTTAGCTTTTATATGAAGTGTGGAAAAGAAAAGAAAAAAACCTCAAATGTCTTTTCAAGCAGAGAATCGGAAACTAGTGAAGGACTCTGCAGTGATGAGGAAAATCTAAAATAAGTAACAGCAAAGAAAGCTGGCATACTACAAAGTAGATTTCAGGAGAAAATCCAGTGTGGGAAAAGTAGAAAAATTATAAAGACACACACACACACACACAAAGAAGTTTTAACAAGAAAAATTAAAATTTGGGAAAAAAAAGTAAAGAGAAGAATGAGCTTCAGTTATGAAAATGTCATGCAGAAGCTCAGGTATAGAAAGTAACTGAATTAAATTAAGATTTTACAATAAAAGACACATTTTCTTGGCCAGAAACCTGCTCATAATTTATTGCAAGATTACTCAGTGCAGGTGCTGTTCCTTATCATGCATCTCACCTGTGTCTTTGAAAGTCTCCCCCAGCAGGAGTGGGATGCTGAGATTAAAGATTTGAACAAAATATTCCACTGTGTTTTAAGTCAAGAAATCTGCCTTATAGCCTGGCCCATGCTCACACTCAGTTTAATCAAGATTCATTGGAGTTCATCATTCTGTCCTTTGGGGGGGAAAAAAAAAACCCCAAACAAAAAACCACCAGTTCAAGAAGCTTGGCATAACAGTAGAGGTGTGATATAGCAATACTTTATAGTACAGCCTCTTTGCAGTGATTTGTGTGAATAAAGTCTAATCTAGCAGACTGCCTCCAAACCTGCCAGCTGCCCTGCTTGTGAAACATAAGATTTACCACAATGTCACAAATAACATTTGTCAACTCATTTATCCACCCATGGACTAGGGCCAGTGCCAAATACTTCAGAATAAGATGAAATAGCTCTCACATGAGACAGCTATATGATAATCTGCCTGAGTAATGCTCTTATCCTAAAACTTAATAGTTACTGTTTGTCTTGAGCTTTGTATCATGAGGACTCATCTGCCTTCCTTCATCCTAGCTGTTTTCTTTACCTTAGCTATTTTGTTTCTTGTTATTTATATGTATTTACACTCCCTCCTTATCTCTGGCTACATTCTTGGTCTTGAATGCTTCCAGTGGAAACACTTTGCGTGTTGAAATGGTGTTTTGGGGAGGGAGGGAGGGGGGGAAAGTGAAATAATTATACTTGCTTTTGCCTCGCCACCTTTAAAAGGCGACATTTGAGAGTCTTCTGTTGAATTCCGAAATGCCGCCTTTTCTCACAATGTAAAAGTAGCTGCTGTGGTTTGCTGTTATGTGGGATGTCCTGTGCCCACGACAAGGGTGACTGGGAGCATGACTCCGCATTCTATCTATCCTAAGCAGCTATTTTTTCTCAAAGACTACTGAAATTTAAGGTACCAGCTGAACTTTGTAGCTTAGCAACTCCATTCATGTAAGGACCTGCATCTGAGGCTCCCAGCCAAATCCAGCTTTCTATACGAACAGCAGAGAGAGCCTGTTTAAAAGGGGGTTTATTATCTGACTGGTCAAGATGGAAGCAGAGCTGGAAAAGGTAATGCAACAGATAAACATTATGATCTAAGAGAAGTTTGGCAAAACACCTTGTTTGCATCACAGATGACCTTTTCTCTTATCATTTGGCTGTCATTTTTAACATTTTAGGCCTTTTGTTGGAGTAAGTGGACAAAAAAATAAAAATGTGAATGTAGATGTTAAAGGCTGAGTGAAGAAGAGAGGTATGGGGTAAGTATTTTAATGTTGTTGTTAAGTGGGAAGGAAGTCAGATGGAGGACAGAAAGCAATGTCCACAGCGGAGGTGAGTGAGGCATTGGTGAGGCACTGGAGTCCTTCACTCTCCTGTTGCTGGTGGCTTATCCCATTGACCTCTACATCCCCCAGCTCACGCGTCTGGGACAGTAAGAGTTCATGCTCTTCCCCACAAATTCTTGTTTTTCTCATCTTGGAAGCAGGTGGGGGTACCTACAAGGAGAAAGGGGAGGAATGACTCTGGCTGGATCACGATTCCTCTTTCCCCTCTATAATCAGATTACTTTTCTGTATAGCTCTGCTGTGCATGTGATACTACAGGAGGTACTTTTATCAGTGTAAACTTTACACCTTTTCCCCAAGGTTCATAATGACCTGCTAATTTTAACGTTAATCTCTCTCCAACAATGTGAACAAAATAGTTGCATGATAGAGGGCTTTTTTAACCTCCTCTCTATGGCTTGCTGCCACAAACCCCTCTGACGTTCTCTGCAATGACAGCTGATGTCTGATTCTTTCTCCTAATGACTGCAGGCTCATAGAAGAAGACACTGTTTTTTATTCTCTCTAAGGAAAAGACAAAGGTTGATCCATGTATTTAAAGGTACAGCATTACCAATTACAAGTAATTTTTTTTTAATGAAGGAAGTAGGTTTAATTATCTTCTAAAAGATATTAGTACCAGTGGTTTTGTGCTAGTGTAACAGAGCTGAAAATAAGACCCAGTATATTTAACTTGGTGTAGCAGCACACATGGGAATTATTTAAGCATAGACTGATGATATGACTAATGTTCCATCCTGACAGCCTGCTCTGGTGCCTCCCTCGACTTTGCTTCCAGCCTTACAGCTTGTGAAGCACAACAGTATGCTAAGCAATGAAGAGTTACCAAAAAATAAACTCAATCTCTGGGACAGATCCTTCAGCTTTCTGTACACCTGTTTTCTTTCTGTCCCTTTGCAACAACAGCACTTTTTTTTTTTTTTTTTTTTTTTCATAGAATCATCATAGAATCATGGAATGGTTGGGGTGGAAGGGACCTTAAAGATCATCTAGTTCCAACCCCCTGCCCTGGGCAGGGACATCTCCCACTAGACCAGGTTGCTCAGAGCCCCATCCAGCCTGGCCTTGAACACCTCCAGGGATGGGGCATCCACAGCTTCTCTGGACAACCTGTTCCAGTGTCTCACCACCCTCACAGTAAAGAATTTTTTCCTAATACCTAATCTAAATGTCCCCTCTTTCAGTTTAAAACAGTCACCCTTCGTCCTATTGCTCCATTCCCTGATAAACAGCCCCTCTCCGTCTTTCTTGTAGGCCCCCTTTAGGCACTGGGAGGCTGCTATAAGGTCTCCCTGAAGCCTTCTCTTCTCCAGGCTGAACAACCCCAACTCTCTCAGCCTGTCCTCATAGCAGAGGTGCTCCAGCCTATTTGTTAGTTTTGACGGTACAATTAAAAATATTTCAGTTTGGAAACACTTACAAGGTATTTGACAGGCAGCATAGCTTTGATATATGCATATCTCCTTCCTGTACACTAGCAGGCTATTTTGTGTCTTGACTGATGCATCATATAGAATCATAGAATCATAGAATCGCTGAGGTTGTAAGGGACCTTTAAGATCATCAAGTCCAACCATTAACCTGCCCTGACCAAAACCCCTTCTAAACCATGTCCCTAAGCACCTCGTCTACCCTTTTCTTAAACACCTCCAGGGATGGGGAATCCACCACCTCCCTGGGCAGCCTGTTCCAATGTTTAATAACCCTTTCAGTGTAAAAATGTTTCCTGATATCCAATCTAAACCTGCCCTGACATAACTTGAACCCGTTTCCTCTTGTCCTATCACTTGTCACCAGGGAGAAGAGGTCAGCCCCATCTCTCTACACCCTCCTTTCAGGTAGTTGTAGAGGGTGATGAGGTCTCCCCTCAGCCTCCTCTTCTCCAGGCTGAACAACCCCAGTTCTCTCAGTCGTTCCTCGTAAGGTTTGTCTTTATCAGAAAAAAAAGACAACATATTCTGGGTGTTATCAATTCCAGTGAATCATGGGAGTTGTAGTTTGGCAGAGAAAGGGGGAATGATGCAACTGGATTATAGTTATCATGAGGTACTCTAGCAAAATTTTGAAATATTACATCTCTGGGAAATTTTTGTGCTTCATGTTAAAGTTGCATTGGAAAATAAATACTAACTCCCCCCATAAAAAGGACTGTTGAAAATCCAATTTTCCATCAGCCCTTCTGACCAAACAGCTTAAACGCAACACTTTCAGCCAGCACTCCTTGCTATGCCTTTTCACAGTGACTGACCTCCGGTCTCAGCCACTGCTCTATAAATAACCACGCAGCCCTGATAATAAAGATAGACCCAGAGAAAGGCACTGCAAAATCTGGAGGCAGCCAGGCTTACCGCTGATTCTCTGTGGATAGAGGGATCCAGCTGCCTTGTCTGTGCGTAAACTCTAATCTCAAGACAGTAAATTTGTAAATTCAGTTTTATTTAAGTCTCTAAATGTGTATGTGTTACAGAAGAGGCTGAGACTGTAAAGCTCATTTCCACATAGCCAGGTTGGTGGATTATGTTTTCAGAAGTCAGGAGGAGCCAGGCAGTTATGTAAAACCCTTCAAAGGCTTGTTTTGTATATCTAATCATTTTAGATACCAAAAGAGCCTGTCCATCCAGGTGAACCAGATTCTCTAGGGTCAGGGAACAAATCACACAGATCTGATCAGAGTCCCTCTGGTAACCTCCACCTCCCTGAGCTAGCCAGGTCAGGGCACAAATCACATGCTCATTCAGTGTCCTTCAAATTTTCCTCCCACCACCCTATAGTGTCTGTGCTTCATCCTCTTTTCTCAGCACTTTTTTCCCTTCCTACAAATCATGCTAATATACCAAAATAATAAAATAAAATAAAATGCACCGAAAACCTTGCCTGCTCGCGCAGAGACTGTCTCTGCTATTCAAAGGAATAGGAGAGTTCAGAACATGTGTCTTTAAGTTCATCACTCATATTAATCTGCAATAATAAAAAAATAAAAGTAAAATATATTCTTTCATCAGTCATTTGAATGCCATGATCTATTGCTTTAATAAAGAAAAGAAGAAACCAAAAGGCTTTATATTTGGAGCAGTGTCAAAATGAAAGCTTTCTTCCTCTCTTTGAAATTAAGGGTGGTTTTTTTCTTGTTTGAATGAACAGGCACTGCGTTTCTGTGTCATGCTGTCATTTGCATGAATGACTCTGAACTTAGGAAACTGGAATGTCTGTAAGTTAAGTATCAGCTGCTCTGACGAGACTAATGATTTCATTAATAGTACAAACTCTGCAAGGTCATGCCGGTGGCTCTGAAGCCATGGAGAGATTTCCAAGAAAGACGAACGTTACAAGCACAGGGCTGAAGCCACAGTCAGTCAGTGTACGCATTGAAGAAAGTGGATACTCTGGGTGGATGAGGACTATATTTAACTCCAGCACCCATTACCTGCCCTGACATGAGGTTCAGTGTGTGGACGAGGGGACAGGTACCTCTCCCAGGAAAGTGTCTGTCCAGGTTGTATTGGTCAAAAGGTGAGGTGCCAGGAGGAGGAATTCAAGCATATGCGATATTAGTCCTTAATTTTGTATTTCCTCTAAAATTCCTTATTGCTTAATACTTGGTCTCCTCTGTCCAGCTTTCTATTTGATGAACTTAATAGGGTGGGTTGTTAAAAAGGTCTCACTGTTGTTGGGTTTTTTTCACTGTACAGATGTTTTGGGTTTTTTCTGCACCATTATCTTGTCATTCTCCACTCTGTCAGGGTGCACTCCTGGGCAGAGATGTTTTTCTGGGCCAGTCATTCAAAAAAAACCATAAGCTGAACCTGAGTTTTTCTTAAAAATACTGATATTTGGGATATACTAGTACACTGTGGGAGTTGCCCTATTTTGTGCAGTCAAATCACGGTTCTAATTTTTTTCTTTGAAATTTTAGAGGTACATATCAAATATTTCATAGTCTACAATAAAAGCTAAAGTTGCAATTAGTATAATGCTAAAAACTATGAGTAGGGTAGTCCTTTTTATTTCAGTCACTGGGTTTTATCTAGCTGCACCGAGTCCAGTAACCTGTGTCTGGTAAAAATGTTTCTTTCAAAAAGGCATCCAAACTTGATTTTAGGATATCAAAGCATGATATCATGTCTGGATCTGTACTACAAATGAGGAAGGTCTGATGGCGAAGAAAGATAAAGGTAACATTCATGGACATCTGTGCTGGCTTATCTGTTATGTGTTAAATGACCAACATGAAAGTATAACTGAGAACAGAAAGAGGATTGTTTTTATTATTTGGAATCTGGTAACCTCTAACTCCCTCTGTTGTGCTAGTTAGAGGCTCTGAGCTAATACCTGCCTGCAGGATTTCACAGATGTTAGTCTTACCCTCTACTTTCTCTGCATGGTGAGCACACAGAGAGTCAAAACAAGCTATGTTTGCATGTGGTTGTCCACCACGTCGTCAGCAGGACATGTATGCTCTGCCCGTCCATCCAAGCTGAGGTCCTTCTCAACAGGAAGAAAGGCTTCGCTCTGTTGCATTGCAGATATCGTAGGTCACTGGAGAGTGGTCTACTGCATCTGACACCAGCTGGTCTGGTTAAGCTCATGGCAGCAGTGTCTTCCACAGCTGCTTCTCAGCTCACACCGTGCCAAGAAGCCTGTAAGCATGGAGATCAGTGGAGTCACAGTGCCACCTGAATACTTGGCAGTTCTTCCTGCCACAGGCCTGTTATCTTGGCTCAGTTGCTGTGGCTTGTTCAGAGGCAACCTCATACATCATTAGACCCTCTCCAGATATTGCCTCATCAGCTGTGGCTTGGAGGAAGAGGTAGAGTCCTTAATGCCGGAGTTCTATCTGACCCCAGCTTCCTTACCGGGCTTGCATTTGCATGCTGTTTTCTGCACAATAATTGCAAAATGAAAGGGGAGCAGATGGCAACAGGATGGCTCGGGGAAAACCCAGTGGAAATGCCTGCACCTTCTCACCAGCTGCAGTTCATTTGCTTATCCTCAGGAACTGTGTGACTACCAGTGAAGGAATCCCTAGCTATTCTTTTCTGGGAAATCTTAATAGCTGCTGTCTGTAACTGGAAACTGTATGTAAGTAGGATTCAAGAAATAACGCTTATATTTTCTTGATTTAATTCAGTGTTTCTCTCCGTAGTCCCTTTTGCCTGGACCTGCTCCTTGAAATTCCACCTGCAGAAATTGTGACACTTCTAGTGTCACCTCTATCATCTCATAGGCAAGTCTACCTCTTGCTGACTTCACAACACCGTCAACCGTTTTCTGTCCAGGATTTTAGTATATTAAGAGAAACTCAGTAAGTATGTACTATCACAGCCACAGCAAATCCATGAATCCACGAGAAATGCTGAGTTCTTGGACAGGAAAGCATCTGAAGGGGAATCAGTATAAAAGCTAGCACTTGGGGACCTGCCTGACAATGCAGCATTGCTGTCTGATACCTTATTCAGCTTTGTTAACTCTGCCATACGAGTCAAGGATGGCAAAGCACATAGGATGTGGCTGACTGACCATAAACATATAAGAGCTGAGAAACGGCTGAAAAATATATAAAAAAGCCCAGGTGTCATCCATCCTAATCATGTCACTGTGGTCCTCACTGGTGATAAATCATGCAATCTTTTTCATGGTATTTTTTTCCATGGAGATCTAGATGATATTCCTCTCTTGTTAGAAACAAACTGGTCTCAGGAGAAGTGTTGGGATGTTCAACTTTGATATCCTTTTTTCCATTTAGGATGCTCTCACTGTAGTGGCAGTCCCTGCTGCACCACAGTGCCCATTAACAACCTTGTCTTTCTTGAAGACTCTCTTTGCAGTAACAGTTGTAAGAACGGTCTGTATCTAGTGCTTTTAGTTTTTACAACACAGATTCATATGCTGTTAAATGTGTCCACTCTGGGGAATAATCCCTGGTGGCCAGGTCAAATACAGGGTGGTTGCAGCTCACAGTTTGGGGCTGGTCCCTCTACAGTGAACTTGTTGTATCTTCATTCCATGATTCTTGATATAACTCCATAGGTCCCAAGACACAATTTTCACTTGTCATGTATTTTTTCAATTTGAAGTATCAAGAATCAATTATTTAATTATTATTCAATTCAAAGTATCAAAAATAATGTGGGATCTGTGCTGTATCCTGTGAGATACCCTTTTGCTGCCTGGAGTGTGACATGAGAATGTGTAGTGATGCTGGAGGATGGAAAACCTGCTGTGACAGTATTAGAAGACTATATTTTCAGTGACGCAAATCCCAGTCTCCTTCCTACTATCCATTGCAAGATGTTTCTTTGGAGAAGGACTCTGGACTACACAAGCGTACCTTTGTTTCAGAGGAATTTTGTTGGTTAACTCTAAAGGAGAGCCTACCACCGGTTATTAAGTATTGATGTTCAAGGAAACAGGACTTGGGATTGAACCTAATGGGTTATTTGACAGTGGACTTCAAAATCTCTGGTACTGTAGACCCCGACACTGAGCACATTGCCAGTGGAGAACTTGCATAGCAACTTCCTTCTGTCACCTGCGGTCAAGTATTTACTTCCTTGTCTGGCTTGGGGGCTTGGATATCAATGGGAATAAATGTAATTGGTGTGACAAAGGAAGCCTGCAGCTTGGACAGGGGTAATTGTCCTAAGCCACAGCCCTTGCTGTCACATCAAAAACAAAGTTTGAATGAAAAGTCTAATGGAAAGGGAAAATCCCATAAAGCGTGGTCTTATGCAACATAAGCTGCAAAGTGAAGGGCCAAAGTTGAAAAAAATCTTGACTGAAGTCCTTTTTTGAAGAGAATTCTCAAGTATGGGCTTCCAAATTTGTATTTTAAACAACGCTAACAACATCCGAGGAGAGGGACAGTTAGGGGAAATGAGCAGAGAGAGATTAAGAAGGGGGTGTAGATGGACACTAGAATAGACACAAGCAGAGCAGTCGTGTCCTGGCTGAGGGCTCACACATCATGGCACAGGTGTTAGGACTCTATGATTCCATAACCTGCAACTACAGACAGTTTTAATGTATCACCCAAATATAACCAAAGCATGCAGCATCTCCTCCAGGAGTTTTAAACCATTAGCTAATCAACTTGAATTTTAAAAATATGTGCCAAATTTCCAATTTTAATTTGTGTGGCTGAAGCTTGTAGTGGTTCATTCTTATGCTTTTCTCCACTAGATGAAAGAGCTCTATTTTCTCCTCATAAATGCAAACGTTTTGTAATCATTTAATCTCTCAGTCATCTTTTGATAAGCAGAACAGATTCAGTTCTTCAGGTTTCCCACAGGAAGGCATGTACTCCAGCCCTCTAATTATTTTTGTAACAACCTTTTGTATCTGTTCCAATTTTCCCCAGTCTAGTGACCACATCTGGGTATAATGTTCCTGTCTTGTTTTTTTAATAAAGAAATAACAAACAAACAAATAAATAAATAAAGGGTCTTTCTGTTCCTCCTCCATCACTAGCTAGTTCATAATCCTGCAAACTTATATTTTCCCCTCTACTCTGCCTTGGTGNTCAATTCAAAGTTCCCACTGAGAGACTTCTGCATGACAGTGCCTAAATACTTGCCAAAATCACTGACTTTTCAGGATATAATTCTACCACCCTATGTTCTAGCTTTCAGTCCATTTCCTAGGTTGGCATTTGGATGCAGTGAGATTTCTTTTTGCCTGTTTGGATGGGTGCAGGTAAGCCAGGGAATATAAATTGCTCCACATGGCAATCTCAGGCTCACTGTTATATATCAGTCAGGCAAGCTTTAGGGCACCTGCAAACTGTACTGTCATTTTAAAAGAGACAGTTAACAACAGTAAAAGGAATTGTGCAGGAGTGAGTGGGGAGGCAAGGAAACATATCTTTCCCAATTTCCGCTTCATTAGAGTGTGTAAATCCATGCATGACTGAGAGCCATGAAAGACTGAAGAATAGTCGTCACCTCAGGTTTCTCCATAGTTGTCCCTATATTAATACCAGCCTCTCTTCAAGAAGTGTTTTTCTGCCTCTTTCGCCCTCTCTAGAATTTTACCGGGTCTCTTAAAAGTACAGTTATTAGCAAGGAAATAAGGCACTGTGTTGGTCACAGTCAATAAATCAGTGTGGTTCACAGGAAAAGGAAAAAAATCTGTGGATGAGACTAAATTTTTTAAATATAAAATAAGAAAAGAAAACCTTTGACAGATTCAGGTCTTGTAATGACAGAAGAAGGTATTCATTAGAAAGGTTTTAAGGCACCACTGGGACACATCATTATGAGAATATGTGAGTAAAAACAATGGCTTGCTTTCATTCTATGCAAAATCCAAAACCAAATAAAGAAGTGAAATGCCAAGGTCATTTATTTCATTCTCATGTTCTTAACTTTTCAGGGAAAAATCTTGGATTTTGATGCTTTTTTCTTGTTCTGTCACAAATATATTCTAATGGCATTTTGGTTTTACTGCAGTGCAGCCTGAATTCTCCAGCCTACGTGTGTTCAGCAACAAATACAAAATAGGCCCGACCCACAGCAAAAACACTCTCCCAACAATGTTTGACTCCTGTATTTACAGTAGAATTTCATTCAAAGCGAGCAAGCCCACAAGACTGAATCTAATTTTCTCATATCACTTGGAAATCATAATGCTCCAGTGCCCCCATTTTGATGAAAAAAAATGTGAAAGTTTTTTCTAGAACAGATCAACCCGCATATTTAAATAGTACAATTGAATAATGGAATAGTTAAGCCATTTCAGCTGCAAACAAGTATGCAATGAGATTTATAGACAGCGGCACTGCTCACAAAAGTGCATTCACAAATACAAATTGTTTTCTACATAGACCAAAGTTTGCTTACATAGATTTATGGTAGATCTTAACTGGTTCTCTAGGGCTCTTTGCTTTAAAGAGAGAGGAAAGAAATAGAGAAATTAAATCACTTTAGCACTCTTGTTTCCTCTCTGCATCTTTTCTTTGCTTTATGCCAGTAGTTACTTCTGTCACTGATATCAACTCCAGCTGGTCCTAGAGTACTGAGAGCAGAATAATTCTGCCTGTAAGACCTCCTGCCCTCGGCAGGCTGAAGCAGGCAGTGCAATGCCAATAATTAATCTTGGCTATATAATATCCTTGGGCAGTTTGGCTGTAACAACACTGCCATGATGATGTGGAAGTTACTGACATAGCATGAAGAGCTGACACAAAAAAGGGCTGTGGGATACACAGTTTGGTTTTTTTCCACCTGTACTAGCTGGCATAATAAAAGATACCATGCCTTCCTGCAAACCTTGACTAAGTTATATCTACCTTTAGATGAAAGAACATCATGATTGATAATTACTCGCTATGGAATTTGCTCCATCATTCTAACATCTCTGTTGCCAGGTTTTCATCCACGTTTCATAAGAAAGGATTGCTCTTTGTTACACTCACTCCACAAAAGCTATAGGATGCTTTTGAAAGGTATAGCTGACTGAAGGTTGTAATAATATCAGCCTAAAGGTTCTGAAAATGTTTTGTGTGGACCAGAGAACTTGTGCAGAATTTCATCAACTGGCTAAAAATTTCCTTGAAAGCATGTCTAGTTAGGTTTAATGGTGTCAGAATTCTTTTTAACATCCCCCAAAGTTTTCTACTTACAGTAAATGTTTTGCTATTATTATAAATGAAAAGTCAGATTTGTCTGTTTGCATCTAGAAGACAGAGAAAGGAAATAAAAAGAACAGAAGGAATACTAATTCCTATTTCTAATTATTATTTTCTGTTGTATTTGTTGTATTTGTGAAATAACTCAAGCTATTGACTTGCAGTTTTGAAGCAGATAAAGAGAAAGTTTTGTTTTCTGTCTCAGAGATTGAAAGATAGCTAAAAATTAGGTTTGCATTACATCCTTGGTTTTGCTCCACACTTCCTGTTTGACCTTGGAAAGCTGCTGTAGGATGCAGGAGGTGAGTGGGTATTGACAGACTTGACTTGCATCAACATCAGAGAGGCTGACCTCCATCTTCCTGGAGCACGTGCCACAGGGAAACTCAGCTGAGGTCCTTAACCTCTGCAGAGCTTTATTGGGTCAATGATCACGGACTTGTAAAGGAGTCACACGGAAAAATAGTCTGTAGCTAAAGAAAACTGTTCATTGCCCAGATCTGGGAAATGAAATTAGGCATTTCTATCTAGTTCTGTTAGGAAATACTGCTCGCTTTTGGTGTGAATGAAACATAGGATGCTTTTTTGGTGCTAGATCAGTCAGACCACGTTCAAGGCATAAGCTGTCCAGAAATAACATCACCGATCAGCAAGTAACAACTAACACTACAGCATAAATACCCATAGATAAAAATGCATACCTACAGCTGTCAGGGGCTGCAAGGGCCTTGAAATACTCAAAAGCGTCTAGTCAGATGATGTACTGTGAATACTAATTACTACAGTACTATTAATGACAATTCTAGACTGAGTTCTCACCACTGCGCCCATCATTCATTAGTGGTTGCTCAGAAATCTCTTGCTGATCCCAGTTTGCTCATCTGTCTACTTCTTTTCCAAGTACTGTGTCATAGTGTTTGAGCATGACATCAGAAGAAGTTTGGAGAGCTGATTCAAGATCAGTCTGATTTTTCACTCAGGCCATAATGATTGTACCAATGTAAGAATCCTTCATTTTTAAGACATGTGTCATCCTTGTATTATGAGTTTGGATAGTATCAAGAAATGAAATAAAAATAATAATACCTGTTCTAGAGAGAGGTATTTGTGTCTGGAAGTGTGTAAGAGTTAGTGGATAGCCTCTGACATTCCAAAAAGGGATTGTTTTCTGTTCCTGAGAGAACATGTTCTGCTGCACAATAGAGTATCGTGCCCTTCCTTTTCATCATCCAGAAAGTCTGTCTAAGCTTAATTCACTCATTCTGAAATTCTGGTTAGGTTTCAAGGGAATTATTTTGGGGCATTTTGACATCCTCCATTTTTCTTCATAGATTTTGTGGAATTTCTTCCAAATAAAAGACCACTTGCAGCAAGTACCGTTTCCCAGGGAGTCTGAAAGGAAAAAAAAATCTCAGCAAAAGTCATCTACCCGTCTCTTCTGAAATGCTTGTGTGCTTGATTATTTCCTGTCTAGTGCTTACCTTCATGGCTAGGCTTCTTATTCAGTAGAAAGGAAAAAGCACAGAAGAAAACTCCCTCAAGAACAGAGCAGGAACATGTGTTGCCTTCTCTAATTTTTGACTGTCATTGCCAATACTGAGAGATTTCTTATAAAACAGCAATAGCTTTTCTGCAAAGTTAAAAAAAAAAAAGGCAGTAAAAAGCACAGGCAGAGACTTAATATTTTGATTAGATTAGATACCTTTCCATATGAATAATGAATCAAAATGCAAGCAAGAGGTAGGGAAGCTGGCAAACCCCTTTATCGACAACAGCAGCATCTGCCTCACAAGACTGTAGCCAAGTCAATGGAGCACGACTTTCTCTAATGGACTGCTTTTGTGAAAGGAAAGTTTCTTCAGAGCTGAACAAAAAAGGAAGAAAGGCTTGAAATTGAGTAAGCTGCAAAGACAGAGGGTGAGAGCCAAGCTTTAAAACATGCATGCATCAAGGGAAAAATCATAATCTGGGGAATCTGCTCATCTGGACTGAAATCCTCCCCCGACTCTCCCGCAGAGCCTCATCAGTAACTGGATTGATTAGATCCCTTACCTGCTGGTTACAGCCTGTGCTGGTACAGGAGCACTGGCCGCCCACACCAGTGAGTCCCATCCACAGCAATCACAGGCAAATACATAACAGATGCTTTGCATAAAACAGCCTGCAAGATTTAATGCGTTCACTCACGCAGCCTACAAGCCACACTACGCTACCCATCCAACCAAAGCACATATAAGACTTGGAAGAAAAAAAATGGCCTAGAGCCTTCAAAATATTAAAGGGTGAAGGAGAGAGCTGTCAGAGGGCATGACTGCATTTACACAGGTGTGACTCTACTGAAAACAGTCTTTTCCCAACTTTCCATGTCACTACATGACTTAATTTCTTTTACCTGCTACTGTCATTTCCCTCTTTCAGACCATAAAAGAATAAGAACAGACCTATTAGTCATGATTCTTACAGCATGAAACTATTTACATCTGAGGGGGCTTCCTGAGGCTGACATGGTTTTCCATTTAGGAATACCTTGTATCTATATCTCTTCCAGCCTTCTCCAATCTCTCATCTTTGGGCATGAGTTACACAAATCTATTACCTGTAATGTGAAGAATTTCTCTTTGTTCATTTTGAACCTGAGTCCTTTCAATTTCCTTTGAAATTAAATCAAATTCATTTCACCCCTCTCCACATATTTGTGGACCCATTCAAAAAGCTCCTAGATACACCTAAGTTCTGCTACACTTGTTTTCGAATGCAAGCCTCCTCAGATCAACTTTCAAAAGTCGCTGGTTGACTTCAGAACCTAAACCAACTTGTTTTGCAGTGGAATTTAGCACTTGAGACCCAGACAGTTCAACTTATCAAGTTATCTGAGTTTCTAAATAGCCAACTATGGAAAAGCTGTGCAGCAGAGCATTAGCTGAAGACTTTTATTTCTTTTTCCATTCCTGTGCACAGCAGCATTTTTGATGGCACATGCACGCTGGTTTGCGTTCATTGCCTGCACGCTTTTCCTTTCAGTCACTGGTTGCACGTCAGAGGATGCACAGGACTACCTCCGTGCTTCTCAGCCTGGAACTCCACTGCATTTTTCAGTCCTCACAGGTAGGTGAAATTAAAATAGTTCTTGGACTATGATTTGGGGTGAAGGTGAGACCTGGGAGAACTGAGCTTGTTCACCCTCCCTTGACCATAGCTAATGCCGGCAGGGCTGGGATGAGAAGGAGGTGGTAACTGCTGCCACGAGTTCACCTATCGCAGACACGGGTGCAAGTGCAACAGCAGAAGCTTTCAGGCTGGATGTACTGTCAGGAGACATGTTGTGCTTGAATAACAGTTCCTTACATGTGTACTGGAGGTGGGCCTGCAAACATCCTTTCCCAAGACCTTTCCTCTCTCCAAAATGGGCTGCCCTTGTCGTCTGTCTGCATAGTCGGGAGTCAGACTCTCTGTATATATTTTGTTCTAGAGGAGGGTCATATTGAGAAAGATTCCTCTTTTTGGTACTGATAAACAGCTGAAACATTTACTTAATAGATTGAACTAATATGAAGTAAGATGATGGAAAAATGCTTATGGAATTCCTGCATGAAAAGTTCATTTCTGTGGCAGCCAGTGAAAAAAGCAACACCACAATGGGATAGTTAGTTCTTACAACTTCATATTACCTGGTCTCACACAGAGCAGCTTGAAGAAAGACCATTTTATCTGATACACAGCAGTTTGAAGAAAGATCGTTTTATCTAAATTATTTGCTCCTCAAACCCAAGCGAAAAGACCTGTCCAGTTTGGAAAGGAGGGTGAAGTTTTCACCCAGTATCTCCAGATTCCTTAAAGCTATCAAAAGTGGTGATAGGAAAAATAGCCTGGTGCTATCTTTCACAGTGTGAAACTCTGGAGGGATTTTTAAGGAATCTTAAAAATGAAAAAAATGATAAAAAGAAAGTCAGCAGAACTCAGGCCTTGATCCTGCATCTGTAGGACTTCATAGCAAACCGCCAGGTCTGTTCCCCATGATGAAAGCTGATTAGTTTTCCTTCCAACAGCACTGTCTTTCTCATTAGATTTTCAGGGAAAGGTGTCTTTTTGGGAATCTTCTAAAAAACCCTGTAACATTCCAAGGTTAGAAGTGGGTGAGTGCTGAAAAAACCTGACCATTAAGGCAGTTACACACTGTGAAGCATTTATCTATGATGAACTGTAATTATATAAATGACTACTCAGATGTCAGCCACAACCAGGGGACATTGCAGGGATAAGGCTGCCATCATACCAGGCACTCTGCTGGCAGCGCTGTGCTCCACGCCAAGGTAAATGAAGAATTAAAAGGGAAAACAAAGACATCCCCAAGCGACATAGCTTCCTCGCGGTCATAGAAAACGTTGCTGGCAGCACTGTCTCCTAATCCTTCCTAATACTTTCTCCACTTTGAATGAATTGACTTTGTATTTGCTTTCAATTCTTCCCCACAGGCTTTATTATTAATTTATTAACATTTATCTATTATTGATATATATTAATTATGTTAATTATTAATTTATTAATTGTATATTCTCAGTGAAAAATTACAGTAATCAACATTCAACTTGAACGTGACAAAAAACACTCATGAATGGAAGAGTAAGACCAAAGAAGTGAAAACTAGGAAGCAACTATTAAAAAGGTTTCTAGCACATGCAACCATAAACTGCTTGAATTTTTTATTTGTTACACAGTTCACTCACATAACAATTCCTTTGATTAAATTTTTACTTTGGTTGTGTCCACATAGCGATCCCAATGCTTCTCATGTAGTAATCCAACACAGCTCAGAGGTCCAATACTACAATGAGCCCCTCATGAACAATTTATTAATTGGTTACTTTGCAAGATTCTTTTATCAACTTTCTTTTAAGAAAAAAAACCCAAGCTGTTTCTTATTTTATTAGTTGTAAATTGTTTTCCTGGTTGTGTTCTAGAGGCTCTAAAACACAAGCCATATTGGTAATTCTGTTTTTCCTTTCACATTTTCTTTTTTTCAGTTATATACAGCCTTCAACTCCTTAAGTTGAAAAACTAAGAAGTTGAGAATTCCTTAAATTATTGAGTCGTGCCACTATTACCCCTATATGAGCCCCAGGCAGTGACAGAGTGGTTTTGTGTGAATTTAGTGCTCCCTGAGAGGCTTTTCCCTGACAACCTGTAGAAACAAGCTCCTCTTTATACATACGGCTAAGTGCAGCATGGAAGCTATACTACAAGCTCCCTGAATAGTCCAGCAAGAGATGAGAAGATACATCCTGCAGTTTCAGTGTCTTTTCCTAAACATCTTTGATGACAATTCCAGGGAGTCCAGTGCTTCCTATGAGAGTGTTTTTTGTCATGGTCATAAGGAGGTGAGCCAACATTACCAGTTATTTCAGTCCTAAATGGCTTTTATTCTCCACCAGTATGGGCTGGACTGGATCCACGGACCTCATTTTGGTTCTTGCACTGGTGGTAAATGTTGTAGGTAAAGTAGATGAGGTGAGATACCTTTGGGGTTTGCTTCTGTGAGAGGAGACTCAATTTAGCCCATTTTGACAAGTTATTTAAGCAGTAAAACATTTTGTATGCTTATGTGTTTAGAAGCTGGCGGAACTGAAGCCCACGTCCCAATAACATTCCTATTTATTCCCTTCTTTAGGCAACCTTTTAAACAAGATAAAAGATTCAATTCAACCTTAAGGCGTGTGCACAGATATCCTCTCTCTCCTCTTCCTTCTTCCTTCCCAGTGACTTAATTTATTTGTTAAACTAGAATAAACTGCAAATCATAGAGAGCTGTCTACACAATGAAAAGGAGTTGAACAAAGCTAGGACACTCTTCGAGGCAGCTTCAAGCAACCTGTGATGGGATATCTGAGCAACAGAGAGGACGTGGCTAGATGGGGCTTTAATTGTGACCCCGGGACATTCCTGTGCCTCTCAACCACATGCGTTTTCTCTTAAATCCTGGCATCTACTCCTTTTTCCTCTCTGACACCTTTCCCTAAAACAAAACCCCACTATTGATTTTGTACAACCACCTCCAGAGGAGAACAATCAATAGTTCCTGAAATTTAATGCAGCACTTTGTTAAGCTTGCAAATGGAATAACGATTATGTGGGGCCAAATGCTGGGGCCGGTTTGCCCCTTTCAGATATGGATGGACAAGGTTTCCCTCTCATGCTAATGTGTTGTATTTAAATAGGGGTCAATAGCTTCAGGCTTGATCTTGATTAGTATTTAAATTCATATTGTTGGAAAGTATTAGCTGAGGCATTTTAACCCTCCAGACAAGTGAGAAAACTAAAGCATTTATTTGTTGGACACTTTCCATTAGAAATGCACTAGCTAATACCTGTAAAAGCACATTGTTCTGCTCTCTGTGGTGCTTTAAAATGCATTCCGTAATATAGTCTAATTTGCATTTAATTCTAGAATAGAATTACCTTGTTGCCACTGCCCGCCCCAACCAGACCCCCAACTGCCCAGCAGGCTGTACGAGGGAGACCGAGGTTTCATCACTTCTCCTGCTCTTCAGAAGCCTTGCTCGGAAGGCAGCTCACTGCAGAACAGTCTCCCCTCTGCAAGATGCTGCAGGGCCGGCTGCAATAATGGGAATCCTGAGGTTGTGGAACATGAGGGCTGACAGGTAGCTGGGGGAGAGAGGTGCTGGCAAGCCTAAAGATGTCACAGAGGTTGAAGCAGAGACTGAATCAGGAAAAGTGAAAGTGGCAGGTCTTAAGCAAGCTTGCCCGTGATTTATACTGAAGGTGTCTCTCATTGTGAAGCATCCAGCCCCTCTTCGTGCGCATGCCATGCTCCTTCCTTGCATGCTCTGTTTAGCAATGAAGTCACTGACCTTTTCATTGTCCTCATGATGCTTCCAAGGATTGAATGTAGGTTGTTTTCATCTCCCCAGATGCTGGCAGTCCTCTTCTCCTTATTAACCATTCTGGGTTTATATCAACTTTATGAGTCCAATTCTGAAGGCAAGGAATCAGTGGAAGAGGATAAAAGGTATCAGAAGTTGCTATAGGGAGATTACTGTGGAACAAAATTAACTGAAACCTGGATTTCTGCACAGGGAATATCCTTCCTAAGGGAAGGAGCAGCCTGATCCATGCTACCGGACAATGGTTTTCTGACACCTAATGGTTGGTTCTCCAAGATCAGAACTTAAAGGGGGCCAAAGTTCTGGGGACAAACTTTTTAGCAGGGCCTGTTGCAATAGGACAAAGAGTAATGGTTTCAAACTAACAGAGGGAAGATATAGACTAGATTTTTTACAATGAGGGTGGTGAAACACTGCCCCAGGTTGCCTAGAGAGGTGGTAGATGTCCCATCCCTGGAAACATTCGAGGTCAGGCTGGACAGGGCTCTGAGCAACCTGATCTGGTTGAAGATGTCCCTACTCATTGTGGGTAGGTTGGACTGGATGATCTTTAATGGTCCCTTCCAATCTAAACTATTCTACGATTCTATGATTTACACCATCTTAGAATTCTTCATTATCTAAGACTTTAACTCCTGGAGACACTGTTCAAAAGAACAGCTTCAGAAGTTCCCAGATCCTGCTAGGGTTTTCCTGATTTCTAGCTTTGGATTTGTCAATGGGGATGCATAAAAGGACAGAGAGTGGATTTCTCAGCTATTTTAAAGGAGACATTATGGAAGGAAGCAATAATTAAAATATAGTATCCCTGTGAAGTGAGAATAAAATGAGGGAATACAGGGTAAAAATAATAATTAAAAAATAATAAAAAAGAAGGTCTAAACATGCTCCAGAGCTTTCATGCTAAGGTAAAAAAGAAAAGCGTCTCCATTATGTAAGCTAGAGCTAGAAAAAAATCCCAGGCAATGTACATCCCCAGCAAAACCCAAATTTCTGTTTTATCGTTGCTTTTTTACCAGGAGGTGGGGCTGTTAAGCACTGAATTTATTCGGTGCTGCACTGAAAAGCTCTAGATAAAATTAAAACCATCTTTCTCTTCCTTTTCCCTCTGAAACTCATTGTGAAAATGTGAGTGAAAAGCTTGAACTTTCTAGATATTTTAAGCATTTATTTCATATTCTGATGCAAAAATGGAAATAACTTTAAAATGATTTTGCAGTGGTTTAAATGAACTGCCTCTAGGAGCGAATTAAGTACCAATAGCTAATTAAAACATACATTAATCTGGGAGACTGGAAAGCTCAGGAGGTTTGTAATTATTACTATTCCCAAGTTTCTATTGAATCTATTTCTAGGATAGCTCTGCAATTCAGTTACAAGGATTAAGTCACAAAAAGAAATCACAGGACCCTGCAATGTGGCTAATTGCATCATAGAAAGAGAAACACATTTAAGGTCACTTGATTCTAATACCGACAAGCTGCCATAAGGGACGAAAGCAGCTTTTCTAAAGTAAAGAGCCTGAGCTGAGGGAAGTGCTTATTTCTGATGCTTCCCTGGCTCCTGCTTTCACCACATGTAAGGGAGATGTTACAGACCCTTTGGGATGGGAAGGTGTTGCAGCCCCTCTGGAAAAGGAAGGAATCATGTGGCACAGCAGGGAAACAGCTGCAGGCCTGAGCCTCCGCCTTTTGCCGTAGCCTTTGAGCTGAGATGTCTCAAGGGCAGGTGCACTTGCATCTCTTCAGTGTCTGATTTGCCATGTAAATGTTGAAGATGCTCTTCTCTATTTCATAGTATATATGTAATGGGCATGTTATTCCTGAGACAGACTTGCAGCTAGGATGATTTAAAGGGATTCTTGTCCCCATCAAGCTGTGTTGCAAGCTTTCGAGTAATATGGCAGGAAACATGGTTATCGCACTATGTTGATCTACTTCTGCACCTGCAGAGAAAGCATTTCTAATAGACATTAGCAGAGGTTGTCAGTCCTTTCCTTGTCCTTATAAATACCCTGGGTACAGCCCACCCTCAAACAGAGCCAAAGACCTGAAGTCCATGCAGCAGATCTTAACAGACATACACTTAGACATTCAGAGAGTCCTTGCAGGGTCACAGGACTTAGGTGGATCCCCTAGCACCTGCCACAGCAGAGGTGGCCCTCACCCGTTCACAATCCGAAGTCATAGTCAGGAGTTAACTAACTCAGAGAAGACCATCAAGACACTCACATTTAGCAGGGAGGGTACAGTCACCAGGCAAGGGAAGTCAAGAATTATTCCCGGCCACTGGTGCTGTTGGGTTCAGGAGTAATGACTGATCATTGCGTCCTGTGACAGTCACAGCCTCTGCCAGCTCATCCAAATGCTTCCTCCCACTCACAGCTCAGCACTCCGCTCTCCTCCAAGATGACTCATGCTGTGTTCACTTCCATCTACAGCCTGGTGCCTGCCAGGCACTAGGAATAAAGCACGGCCAAAATGTGGCCATGGGTGTCATGGTGAGTTCTCTCTCACAGAATCACAGAATGGTAGGGTTGGAAGGGACCTCTGGAGAACATCTAGTTTGACCTCCCTTCCAGAGCAGGGTCACCTAGAGCAGGTTGCACAGGAACGTGTCCAGGTGAGTTATGAATGTCTCCAGAGATGGAGAATCCACCACTTCCCTGGGCAGCCTGTGCCAGGGCTCTGCCACCCTCAAGG
>VXBO01010048.1:461475-497805 GCA_013400135.1 Rhinoptilus africanus
GCCAAAAAGTAAAAGTACCGAAAAAAAAATTGGTTTTGTTTTACCTCAAACCAGGAAATTAAAAAAAAAAAAAAAAAGTTTATTTTTAGAAAAAAAACCCACAAAATCAAAGCAAAAACATTTCCCCAAAGATTTAGTTTCTTAGCCACGAATAAGGTAAAATTGAGGTTATTATTCACCAAATGACCATTTATATAAGAAAGATAGTTTTATCCTAACATTCTTCTTGTGACTATTAAACAGTTTTATATTCGCTCTGACAGCTCAGGCCTGTGGGATTATTTCTTACCTGATATGGGCCTTAAATAGACATTTAGCCATTATGACAGCTTAACGGTCCGGAAGAGAGAACAGGTTAAGGTATCCTTTTTACAGCAGCATATCACTACAGGAATACCTTTTGGTTCCAAACTGGTCTTACACACGATTAAAATCAGTGGTTTGGGAAATTGGAGGGTGAAGGAAAACTTTTTAAGGATTGTGAATCTTTTCTGCTTCCCTGGTTAGGACTCATTTTACCCAATTTTAATTATCTAACATTTAGTTGTCCAGCCTCCTTACAGAATCTGTGAAGGAGAGAAACATTAGGCAACAATTCACCTCATCTCTCTCAAACCCATTTTAGGATGGGATCAGTAATTTTTTAGGATGTGCCTGTTGGTCTACAAATGATAAGAGAACCAAAATGAATAGTTTAGACTAGATGCTTGCTTTTTCAGCTAGACATAGGCCAGTCCATACTATGCTTTTTCTCCTATATTTTGGATGTCTCTGCATTTTTTGGAGTTCTCTGATGAGAGAAGTAGTCTAATATAAATATTTCTTCCAATTAAGTGATCATTTTGGACCGATTTTTTTTTTTTTTTAACAGTACAACAAAGCAAAAAAACCCATGCAATATATGTTAGGAGTGCCAAATCGGATAGTCTGATAGAGATGAGACTACTGCAGCTCCATGCCACCAGGTCCACCCAGGAACAAGACTGAGCATGAGTTCCCAGTAAGCTTACATACACAGAGCATGTATATACAACACATCTGTGCATGGTTGACCATGTAGATGAACACAGATACATCAACTCAACACTCAAACAGCACCAATGGCCTCATCCTGTTCCCTTCTCCAGCTGATCAGGATGAAGATCTGTCAGCAGGAAACCTATACGTATGTGCAATGCGGACCTTTCCAGCAGCTGTGATCAGACACTCACTCTACCCAGCAGCTGCCGCTGGGTCCCATTCTGCCCAGTTGCTGACACTGGGTCATAGCAGCCTGCAGTGCTGCTGCCCCACTCCAGTTGCTTGTGCATGTGCATACAAATACATGTAGGCACACATGCTACAGAGCCCACCAGTAACAGGCATTAGACACTCAGCCTATCTGGTAACTGGCCCTTGAATCCTTTGATCTCCAGTTGCCTTATGTGCAGAGATGCACACATGCGAATGGGTCTCTCAGTTCATCCCCAGACCTAACAGTGTCCTTACAGACCTTCCTGGTCCCTCTGGTAGCCAACTGTCAGGCCTTCTGGTATCTCAGTCTGTCCCAGACTTATGGCCACTTCAACACCTGTCTCCTAAGCTCCTTACCTAATCAACACCAAGTCCTGCTTAATACTGTCAGTCACACGCTGACATGCACTCCAGTTTCTCCAGTTGCTGGCATCCACAAATATGGGCCTGTGATGGTCCCATTCCAGTTGCTGACCTTTGTGCTGCTGTGCTCCGTTGAGTGTGTGCAGATGATCCTTGTATCATATAACGTAAAAATATATGTCTACATTACTTTTCCCAGTGTGTTTAGAGGTTCTATATAAAACAATTGCTTAATTTCTTAATAAGAAATAGCTGTTTCTTGCATGAAACGTGGCATCTGTTCAAGAAATCATGGCTCCTTCTATAGCCACAGACCATAATGCCAGACTAAAAATGCAGACTATAGGCTAAATACCCAAAGGCCAAATCTGACCTGGACAACATGGGTAAGATTACTTGAAAAAATGTCCTGTGATCCTAGGTGGCTTCCAGTAAGTTTCACCTTAATTTCATATCTCTCTCTAAAAAAACCCACCCTCCTCAGCAAATGTTGCCAAAGACAGAAACTGATTTGATTTCTAAAATCATATTTAAAGTATTTGAGGGACAGATTTAAGCGATGAAGGATCATAGTATTGATATTAACTCCATATTTGTAAGACCACAAAATTGAATTAAAAGCCAATATCAGATCATTGAGCGCAGAACTGTTCTGCTGGGAAAGTACTGATCTTCAAAAGCATAATGCACTTCAGCTGGGAAAAAAATAAATTGTTTACCTTAATTTGAAAAATGCTATTGTTTTCACATTTTCTGGGGCTGATTCCAAATGCAAGTACAGCGCTAACTGAGATTCAATGAAGGCCTGATTTCATAGCTTTAAATAGAATAGGTCTTGCCTAATTGTGAAATTATAATTTATTTGCTAAGTAGGCTATGTGCTAGTGTACTGGATGAAGATAATGTTCCAGTAGTCAAATTAAAACATATTTGAATGTGTCTTTTTGTATCAGCTTTTAAGACTTCTGTAGTAAATATTATTCATAGGATCCATTGTCATTTTTTCTCTCTGATTAAGAGACAATGCTAAACACTGAGCAGTGAATGACAGGAGAAAGTACTGGTTTGTGCTAATTGTTTTTTGAAGGAGCCCATGTGCTAGAAACAATTCAGAACTACTGAAAATAAAGTCTCACAGAGATTATGTCTGTGGAGATTTTCATTTAAAAGGATGAATTGTGCCTTTTTTTTAATTCACTGAAGTACTGTAATTACTGTAAAAGTGAAACAATAAACAGAATCTAATGGCTGATCCTATCTTGTATAACTTAATAGTCTTTTCATAACAAAAATATTACATGAATTTTCATGCATAAGAAGACTGATGTCATTATTGTAAAGCAAATTGAATAAGCTAGATATGATCAATACACTTGAAGTTCAAAAGCTCCAGAGAAGTGGAAGATAGTTAATGTGAAGCCAACAGATCTTTCAAAGGAGACTCCAAGAACTGTAGAGTAATAGCGTGATGTTCAGTAGAACCTCAAATGAAGAACATAATTAATGGACGCGTGGATAAATAGTGGGGGTGTACGAACATAGCCTATGGAAAAGATATCATACTTTATATACCTACTGGGGTACTTTGAAGAATCAATACATATGTGGATTTATTAATATCATTATTTGGATTTCAAAAAAATACTCCACAAAAAAAACAAAGAAACATTGAAGAAACTCACCACATACTCTTACTAAAACTAAGCTGCTGTAGTATAAAATGGAAGTTTTTTATATGGTGGAATAATTAGTTAATTGCTAGGAAAAAAGGGGATAGGAGTAAGCAATCAGACTTACAGTATGGGTAGGTCAGCAGTGGAATTCCCCAGTGTCTGTCCTGGGAAAATTATGTTAATAATGAGTCAAAAATTTTGCTGAAGATACTAAGTAATTTATGGTAGGAAAGACAGGGCAGCTGATGGCTTCTGGAAGATATTACAGCACTGAATGACTAACCAATAAAATGAGAGGTGTCATTAAATACAGATAAATTTAAAGTGATGTTCAAGCAATAATTCTTTCCATAGAAAATTATTGGTTTTGAGTAGAATGTTTTCACAAAGCTTAATGATAAACAGTGTCAACAAAGAAAATTGAATATTCAGTTTTACATATTCACATTTCAGAATACATATTCAGAAATAATAATTTAAAAATTATAACACCATTGTGCTGCTGTATAAGTCCACAGAGCGTCCACATCTTCTGTAGGCTATGATATTCTCATCCCACCCCAATTTTCATCTAAAAAAATAATAATAAAAAAACCCAACAACAAAAAAAACCCCAAACCCCCTAGAAATAAGAGATTTTCAGAAGAGCAAAAAGGCTGATTAAACTTCTGGAACAGCTTCTGCACTCATAGGGTAGGCTTTTTCAACCTGCAAACAGACAGTCCAGGAGGATATTAATGACACGTATAAACCATAGGTGTCCAAAAGAAGATGGATGGGGCTCAGCTGTTTGCTGTCATTTCCAGTACAAAACCAAACCACCTAATGAAAATGAACCAAAAGGAAACTAACAAGTGGCAAACTGAAAAGAAATTGAAAAGAGCAGCTTTTATACAGGCTGAAGAATCTGCCCAGGCTCCTGTTTACAAGGAGTGTTGTCTGTTTCTGAAAGTCACTGAGTCATAAACTGCTGGAGGCAAGGAGAGTATTTTCGGGAAGTATTAGTATTTGCTGCCTGATACCACCTCCCAGATATTCACTGTTGGTCACTGTCAGAGATAGAATAGTGGAATAACTGAATCTCATTTCAGACACAATATGCTTATTTTTATATGATCATCATCAGATCCAACTTCCTGCATGCTGTGGTTAAGTGTAGAGCACAAAGAGGTCATTTTTTAATTTGGAGACAATGCATTAGAGTGGTTTAAAAAAAGATGAAGTATCCAAGGAGCTTACTTGAAAATAATTTAGAATACACTGAGAATCTTCAAAAATTATCAACAGATATGGACATTTTAAGGGTGCTAAATCATAAAGCTTTCTTTGCTCTACTTTCTTCCCATTCGGAAAAAAAAATATAAATTGTTACTTAACAAAGCAGAAGTACCAAAAATAATGAGATATTCATATAAATTAAACTGCTTTCTCCAATGTTATATGAAGGAAATAAGGTTTAGTGCATTAAGTTATTGCATGCCAGTTGTGCTTCTGCAGTTGTTGGTAAGGACTTGATTCAGTCTATTGAATGTCAGCACTTAGGGCTATTTGAAATGGTTCATGGTATCTGAGACATCCGCAAGGGTCTGGCAGATACAACACAAAAGTTAAGCCTGACCCTTCTGGAGCAGGAGCTTGAAATCAGACAAATTTGGCACAGCAAATCTTAGAATCTTAGAATGGTTTAGGTTGGAAGGGATCCTAAAGATCGTTTAGTTCCAAACCCCCTGCCATGGGCAGGGACACCTCCCACTAGACTAGGCTGCTCAATAACAGGTCTTGAACACTTCCAGGGATGGGGCATTCACAACTTCCCTGGGCAACCTGTTCCAGTGTCTCACCCCCCTCATAGTGAAGAATTTCTTCCTAACACCTAATCTTAATCTACCCTCTTCCGGTTTGAAGCCATTACCCCTCATCCTGTTACTACGTACCCCTGCAAAAAAATCCCTCTCTGGATTTCCTGTAGGCCCCCTTCAGATACTGGAAGGCTGCTATAAGGTCTCCCTGGCACCTTCTCTTCTCCAGGCTGAACAGCCCCAATTGTCTCAGCTTGTCCTCATAGGAGAGGTGCTCCAGCCCTCTAATCATCTTCATGCCCCACCTCTAGACCCTCATCAACAGATCCAATGGCACTAGAAACCAATGTCTAACTGCAGAGTAACTGTCTTTGTACCTGCACCTAAGTCTTCCCTTGTGAGGTGATGTGACTTAGCCCAAAACATCAGTGAAACAACATTATCTCCCTTTTTACTTCATGAATTAAGAACCTGCAAATGGGCAGTCAAGTATGTTTTCTCCATTTCTGTTAAGAAATGCCACATTGTTCATATGTCCAATGGTCATATGACAAAAAAAATCTCAAAATTAAGTCCAGGTTTATCGACCATTACCAACCAACTTTGTCATTCTCCGTTTTTCATTCTTTTTCTAAACACCATCTTCTATTTCTGTAAAATGATAGAATGTGCACAATCCATTTTTCAGGCAAGGGATCAGTTCTTTAGTGAAGAAACATTAATTTTTTATTTGCTAATAGAGATATATCTCCGTAGAATAACAACTTCAAAGAATCAAACAATAATGAGAACCTGTCTTCAATTAAGTATTTCACCAAATGGAATAGCAGGGAGAAGAATCTTAGGGAGCCATAACTAAATTTAATGAGACCGAGTATCTGAACTATACCCCACCCAGGCGGCAGCAGCAAGATGCAACTGTGTCGCTGACAACAATGAAGGTGTAAAAATAGAACGTAGTTATTACTCTTCTGAAGTGAACCAAATTTTATTGACTAGTTCTTTTCCCCACTGTCTCCAGCAATAAAGCATTTTTGGGTTACCTGCTAACATGTTAACAACATACAACTTTTCCAGACCCAGTCATGGAGATGACACATTTTCCCAGCCAAGGATGAACCTTCTGAAACAGTTTCAGAGAGAAAATCTTGAGAGGAACCAGTTCCTGGGTATCTTATCTTTCTGCCTCACATACATCACATGCTCTAATTGATTCAGCGGAGATGTGATGGAAATCTGTCATCACTACAGTGCCAATCCAAGGAAACTTCACTTCCTTTTGCCTAAAATAGTGACTGGCCAATGAATAGGGCTGCCAGCCATTCCAGAAGGCATGTCAGTTTTGCTGCCAACACAGCATCTGCATATGCAGGGCATCAGTAGTTTCCCAATGAGAAAGAATCAAAAAAGAACCAGTGTTTACATTGACATCTACAACTGTAATGACATTTTTCTAACACCATAATCATATCAATCTAACTGAGATGACTCACCTAAGGACTGATCTGAGAGGAGCGATGTGGGCAGGAATGGGAAAAATCCTTCTAAGTGAATCCTTCCCTCTGTGAAAGATGGATACCAAAATTCACAAGCCATTTCCCATTGCTGTCAAGGACTGTGCAAGGACAAAATAACAGCATACATAAGTGGGATATTTAAATGTGACTTGAAGAGCATACTTTGGAGTAGGATGAGGTTAGATAAAGTACCATATTATCCTCCAATAACTTCTATATGCATTAGAGTACAGAGATAGTAATGCATTCACTGTCCTATTTTCTTAATCCTCTTGCTTGTGGAGCTGTGGCGTGGGTGGAAATCAAGATTAAAAGATAGGAGTCTAGATAACTAGGCATAGCTAAACCCTGAAAATATTAATTTTTGTCTTTGAACTGTGCTAGTCATGGTGGGGAGTAAATTAAAGCAGGATTAGGAACATTATTTTATATAAGATGTGATACAGGGCCAAATTGAAGAGCTCCATTCCCTGTTAATTAAACCACACAGTTCATATTGTTCAAAATACTGATTTAAGGAGCAGAACTGCAAATTAGAAAATATTTTGGTCTGCTTATGTTTAATTTTAATTAACTGGAGATATACTAATTTGACAAGTGTTTCACAACACAGAACTTGTAAAGGGAGAGTTGAAGGTTATGCTTCATCTGTAGGCTATATTTTAAGTACAACTGCATTAAAAAAAATCTTAAATACATGCTCCAGCCTTGCAACATAAGACATTTAAAACTACTTCACTGTAGGTTTTTTATCAAACAAATGTTTTAGCTTTGTATAAAATTGTTGGTTAAATATTTCTGAACTTCAGCACTGCATAATTCAACAAACATAACTGATCATTTCATTTTGTTTTAGTCTGAATTCTAGAAACAATACTGACGTGGTAAAACACAGTTCACCTAACATCAGTATTCTAGGGAGAGGTGGTCTCATGCTAAGCTGGATGTCTAATATAAAATATAACTCAGTCTTCAAAGGTAAAAATCTCACTTCACTGATGAAAGATGAAGACAAAGTGATGAACTTTAGACTTAAGCGTTTGACTTTTTTCAGCAATAAACTGAAAAAAAAATAAATTTAGTTTAATCTCACTTCTTAGGTTACTGATACCAATTTTGTTCAGGCAAGTATCTTTTTACATTATATGTACTTGCTGAAGAACAAAAGTCGGAGTTATTTATTTCATGTTAGATTTTCTGCAGAATTCAGTGGGTGTGGATCTCTTTGGAACTGACTGTGTAGATATGTTTGTTCTGGAAATCTAAGCTTCTTGTTTTATATCATACTGGGATATCAGCATCTCCTGAGTATTAAATATATGTTATGAATAATAGAAAACATGAAATTGGAGGTAAAGCATCATACAAACTAACTAGTTGAGTATGGTGCCTTGGTATCCTCTCTATATAGGTGAGAAATATGAAGATAAAGATTTTCTGCTAATTTTTATCATCTCAGTAACAGCTGTAACTGTTCCTCAGCTTATAGGAACAACAGAGTTCTGTTGTGGAGCAGCATCTGGGATATATGAGCAATTGGCATTTCCTTCAGCTTCTGAATCTCAGTTTCCCAGAGGTCTTCAGATAACCTTCTAAGACTTAATGAATGTCCCTCAGAAAATAACCTTGCCTCTTTTTTCATACCTTGAATCAGTGGAAAACCGTCATGGTGAGAGCCTTTACAATAGGTGACAAATAGAGAGTATAGGGCTTGTTTATACTTGCATTTATTTAGGCAGGGGGACAACCCTATTCTTTACTAAAATATTCTAGCTCAGCTTTCCTAAATTCATGCACATGGGTATGGTCTGATTCCAAAACAATGTGGGTTTTTTTGATGGTATGACCATAACTAAATGCTGAAAATTATTTATACTAGGTTAGCATAAGAACAGATTGGCATAATCTAGAATTAATGTTCCAGTATGAGTGAATGTTAGTCTTATCCCAAATTAAATTTGCTGTGTAAACAAGCTGTGAATTTCTCAAGGGAGTTCTGTTTGGATACCTAAGCACTGGCCCTGGGAACATTAGGATTACATTTACAGTAGCCAAATATGTCTGTGTTCATGCTATGTCCATAATTCTAGAGTATTTTACTTTCAAGATGGGTGGCTGCATACAAACTGGCTGTTGGGAAAGATATGGTCCATTGTAGCTTCTTCTCCGTGCCTGGGAGACAATCAAAATGGCACCAGGGACCTCTCCAATGGCTTAGCAGTGTAGATGACTGCCTGCCACTGCCCTTGCACTACTATACCTGGCACTGGTATAGACACAGCTTAGGTCCTAATACCATGTACCTCTTGGTTCCTCTGATGTTCTGCCTTCTTAGAGCACTGAATTGGACTATGATTAGGGATAGTTCCCTGGAGTCACCAGTAGCAGGGAAAACTATGGTGCTGTACAAGACTTTCACACTGATTTAATGTATATGTCTGGTAGGCTGACCAAGTTTGGACTAAGTTCACAAGGTTCCCTATATATTTAGAGAGAAAAGCACCTCCACAGACTGATTTGGGGCATGCAAACTAGGCCATGCTCTGTATTGCCCTTTAGAGAAGCCAATCTTCTAAGGGGAAAAAAAAAAAAAAAAAAAANTATTAAAATAAATATTTAAAGTAGCAATCATACTGGGAATCTCCATTGCTCAATGCAGTTTGCTTTTACCTGTTGTAGGCATATTTTTTGTTTTTTGTTTTTTCAAAAGTGTCAGACCACATATGGGATCTAAAGTTAGGTACCAAGTAAAACTTGGGAAAAAAAGCAGGGAATTATATGTGAATAATGCAGGTGCATGCCACAGCATAGTAATAGATGAGAGCTGAACCCACTGATAGGTAAGAGCCATGGCTGTGAATAGCAGCTGTTAAAGAGTGATGCTGTGTTTGTCTTGGAGATCCATAGCCATGGATATGTAGCCCAGATTGGTAACATAATTGAACTCTGGCAGCAATTCCCGCAGTTTTGACCTCAGCCTCAACTCTCTCATGGTTTCAAGTAACTTTTGGCTGATGTAAGAAGAGATGCTAATCATATTGCCACCTTCTTCCAGGGTCAGCTCTCCTGCTTGACTGACAAACACGCTTGAGACACTATTCATATCCACCTGCCCTTTAGAGAGCTGCTGGATAATGCAGTGGCCTTTCTTCATTTCCTCCGAACCTTCGGAGAATTTCCTGAAGGAATCCAGGTGGAAGGTTGATTGCAACCTGGAGCCTTTGGAAAAAATACTAGAAAACACTGACTCTAAAATGTTCACTTAATTGACTTTCANTGACCAGGGATTCTTTTTTCTCACTGAATTGCACAAAAGTGACTGGTTGCTCCTGGCAACTCTGCAATCATGACATCATGATTGAGTCTGCCACCCTCACTCCAAGTAAAAAGAACACCTTTCGGAGTCTCTGAGTCACTCAGAATCAGATTCACATCTTCTCTGAAAGAACCTATTGGTAAGAGAATCTGTCTTACCAGGATGGTGGCAGCTGCTCTGTAGTATCTGAAGTGCACAGACACCAAGCTCCCCACAGTGGCATTGCTGTGATCTGGGGCATCTGCCTGCAGACAGCTTATGAACCACAATTTGATTTCAATGAGCCATCTGTATTCCTGTTTGTTCTGTTATGTGGAAAAGGGGAAGCATAGTACATACAACTCTGTATTAAAATTACCTCTTTTAAAGGCTATTATCTAGTGAAGGTAGGGTCTAGTCTTGGAAAAATCACACTCCTTATTAGAGCTATGGGATTTCCCTAGAGAAGAATAAATATTAAAATAATATAAATATTAAATATTAAAATAAATATTTAAAGTAGCAATCATACTGGGAATCTCCATTGCTCAATGCAGTTTGCTTTTACCTGTTGTAGGCATATTTTTTGTTTTTTGTTTTTTCAAAAGTGTCAGACCACATATGGGATCTAAAGTTAGGTACCAAGTAAAACTTGGGAAAAAAAGCAGGGAATTATATGTGAATAATGCAGGTGCATGCCACAGCATAGTAATAGATGAGAGCTGAACCCACTGATAGGTAAGAGCCATGGCTGTGAATAGCAGCTGTTAAAGAGTGATGCTGTGTTTGTCTTGGAGATCCATAGCCATGGATATGTAGCCCAGATTGGTAACATAATTGAACTCTGGCAGCAATTCCCGCAGTTTTGACCTCAGCCTCAACTCTCTCATGGTTTCAAGTAACTTTTGGCTGATGTAAGAAGAGATGCTAATCATATTGCCACCTTCTTCCAGGGTCAGCTCTCCTGCTTGACTGACAAACACGCTTGAGACACTATTCATATCCACCTGCCCTTTAGAGAGCTGCTGGATAATGCAGTGGCCTTTCTTCATTTCCTCCGAACCTTCGGAGAATTTCCTGAAGGAATCCAGGTGGAAGGTTGATTGCAACCTGGAGCCTTTGGAAAAAATACTAGAAAACACTGACTCTAAAATGTTCACTTAATTGACTTTCACTGGTAGCAGGGGGAGTCACAGATAAAGAGATTATGATGTATAGTCCCTAAAGAAAAGGTATCAGTGTTGAAGTGCATGTAACGCCACAAGAGGACACAGGAAATAGATGCAGAAGGGACCTGTGCAAGACCTGGAGAAGCTGAGCAGCAGTATAGAATCACAGAATCACAGAATCACAGGGTTGGAAGGGACCTCTGGAGATCATCTAGTCCACCCCCCTGCCAGAGCAGGGCCACCTTAGAGCAGGTTGCACAGGAACCCATCCAGGCAGGTTTGGGATGTCTCCAGAGACGGAGACTCCACCACCTCCCTGGGCAGCCTGTGCCAGGGCTCTGCCACCCTCAAGGTAAAGAAGTTCTTCCTCATGTTTAGGTGGAACTTCCTGTGCTTAAGTCTGTGCCCACTGCCTCTTGTCCTGTCCAGTGACAGGACAAGTATAAGTGGTGGAAGAAGAAGAAGGAGCACAAAGCCAGAAGCAAGAAGAAAAGACAGGTAGGAAAAAAAGGGATGTGAAGAAAGAGCTAGAAGAGGCAATTTTTACATTGTGAATCTCCCTCATGAGAACTGGCAAGTAGAGAGATGTCGATGTTATATTTTGATAGCCAGATCAGAATTCTATCAAATGCAGCAAGTAAGCTTCTAATTCAACTTGGCTGCCTGGGGAGAGAGAAGATGATATTGAATAACGAACACCCCACAGTTAATAGTCAAGAATAGAATAACTTTAGATTGATAAATGGATGATGCAATATACCAGGCCAAAGGCGAGAGAGATTTGTTAATAGCAAAATTGCCAGTCGTTGATTATAAAAATGATTGGAATAAGGAACAAAGGAGGCAAAAGTAAATAGGTAAACAACATTCACAGTGAGAGCCTTTTTCTTGATCTGACACTAGTTTAGTTGTGTGCTATTATTTCACATGAAGTATCTGCTGAAAGCAATCTAATTTACAGAATAGTTTCCAAAAAAGGTGTCAGAAGTAGTGGATTCCTGTATTGTTTGAAGAACAAAAACAACTTCAAAAGGAAGGTGGTAAACCTTCAAAAAGATGAGAAAGACAGTGATATACAGAGTGAACAAGAATGAGCAGGAAGGAAAGAAAGAGTGATCTTTATGGCTAGAAGTTTCTTCTAACTCCAGGCATAATTCATGAAAAGAGGAAATATGTTCCTGAGAGAAATGTAGGTCCATATATGAGATATTGTATAACAAGTTGCAGTTGAAAGGAACTTCAAATAGATATTTTCAAAGTTAAACTTAAAAAAAAGGAGAAAAAAGAACAGGAGAAAGGCATTTTATTCATTATAATGGACGAGACTGTACATATAAAACCTTTCAAAGTAGTGCAAATATTTAAGCAGTTGCAATGAAAGTCTTTTATGTTATCTGAGAATGAAAACAAATTTCTGGAATCATGTACCTTTGAGTCTCTGTTGTACTTTTTTTGGCTGAGGTAGAGTTAATTTTCTTCAGAGTAGCTAGTATGGGGCTATGTTTTGGATTTGTGCTGGAAGCAATGCTGATAACACAGGGATGATTTAGTTATTGCTGAGCAGTGCTTACACAGAGTGAAGGCCTTTTCTGCTCCTCACACCGCCTCACCAATGAGTAGGCTGGGATTGTACAAAAAGTTGGGAGGAGACTCAGCTGGGACAGATGACTTCTATTGATGAAAGGGATATCCCATCCCATAGAATGATAAGCTCAGCAATAAAACTAGGGGTAAAGTTGGCAGGGGACCATTGCTTGGAGACTGGCTGGTCATCGGTCACTTGGTGGTGAGCAAACATTTTCATTTGTATCTCTTCTTTTTCTTGGTTTTATTTCTCTCTCTGTGTTACTTTCCTTTTCATTACAAATTTTTATTTTTTTGTCTTATTTTATTTCAGTTATTAAACTGTTCTTATCGCAATACATGAGGTTTCACAGTTTTACTCTTCCAGTTCTCTTCCTCCCATCCTGCTGGGGAAAAAGTGAGCAAATGGCTGTGTGGTGCTCAGTTGCCGACTGGGGTTAAACTACAACAGTCTTTTTTGGTGCCCAATGTGGGGCTTGAAGGATTTGAGATAATAACAGAATGACTAGAATGCATTAGAAGGGATTTATATCTTTTAGCAGTTGCAGGTCATAATACTGATTCATCTGTTCTCGATATAGTTTATCTGATCTAAACCATGGACCATGGTCTTTTTTTTTTTTTTTCTGTACATAAAGTTTCATGTTGGCTTTTGCAGTTTGCTGTGCTCTGTAGCGATTAGTGATGTTTTTCCTACAAGATTTGTTATGAAAACACTGATCGTGAGCTTAATTTGATATCTGGGCTCTGTACTGAAGCCATTACTGAAGTACAGTACCATCTCATGAGACAATTAGCGATTATACATCTTTCTCTGAGAGGCTTTTTGTGGAGGAAATACAGAATGGCACCTTCACTACCTTCTTCTATGGTGTTTCTTTTTCCCCTGTTACAATAACTTGTTAGTACCATGAACATCATTGGGTAGTTAAAATACTCCTATCGGTATTTCTTAGGAGTATTGCTTTGGTTTTGTCTACGGTTAACAAGCAATTTAAGAATATGACCCAGGCTCCACAAGAATATGTTCATGGGTGGCACAGCATGCGGGAGAATGTGAGCAGGTATCTAGGGAAGTTCTCAGCGCCAATGGTCTGGAAATTCACTTCTGAACCACTACAGGGTCTTGATGAAGTGACAGAATGTTTGAAAAAAACCTGCCATGGCTATTCCAAAGCAGCACAACTTACCGCACTGTGCTAGGCTCTGGTCAGCTCTACCAAACACTGCTCGATATTATGCAGCACCCTCAGAGAGAAGAGAGGGAGCAGGAGAAAGAATCAGAAGAGGCAGCCTGTTCTGCGGCAGAGCAGTCACAAGAACAGGAGGAGGAAGAGACTGAGATTACACATGAGATAGAAACCACCCGATCCCTAATCCGAAGCAAGCTGTGAGATATGCGAGATTTTAGCCATCAACCAGGTGAGATAATTCTCAACTGGTTACCCTGATGTTGGGATATTGGTGCCAGTAGTCAGGAATTAAAGGATAAGGAAGCCCAGCAGCTAGGATCCCTTGCTAAGAATCAGGCCATTGACAAAGGGATTGGAAAAAAGGCAGGAGTCCTTCAGTCTTTGGCAGTGACTCCTGTCAAGTGTGAAGAACAGGTATCCCTTAGAGGAAGAACTTGAAAATTCCCAAAGCAAATGGACCAATATTAAGGGAGATATCCAGTATCTGAGGGAATTAGCTGTGTTGGAGGTGATCTATAACAACCTAGATGACCCAGATGAAATCCTGGTGCACATGGTCAGTGTGGTGAAAGTTCGTACAAAATGCACTGTCATACACCCACACCCTGGCCATAATGAGCTGTACAGACACGGAAGCAGCAGCTATAGGTGAACTGGCCCAGACAACTCTGAGAATACAAAGATAATCTCATTTTCTCCATGTCAGCCTGTGTCTTGGCTGTGGACAGACTGACCAAATATGTCTCAGCAAGCTGAGAACAAGAGGTCGTCATGCACACTAGCCCAGGCCTCGGCTATGAAGTCAGCCTTTTTCTGTTCAAGGGAAAGCGCTCCATTGGCACACACCGTGTGCAGCCCTGTGGTTCCTCCTGTGTGACTAGGGGAGGACATGAGGAAGCGGGATGGTGAACCTACCTGGGGACTAGAAGCTCAGGTGCAGGAACTGCAAGGAAAAACAACAGCCAAAAAGCATCCATCCAGGAAAAGTACTGCTCCAGTGTCTGTTGGACGGAGTAGAAGGACTGTACTTTTGACTCTGGTAAAGGGACTTCCATTTTGCAGTTACAAAATCAAGTAATGAAGATTCTCACCAGGAATAGAGGGGTCATACCTTTGGCCAAGAGGAGAAAAGGGACAACTGGGTTTACTTTAGCTCCTCCAGTAGCTTTCATGATTGCCTCCAGCTTTCATAAAAGCTGTGAAAAGCAGGGAAAGCAGAAGGAAGAGATAATGTCCAGGCACTGTGCACCCTGCAGACCACAGAACAAAGCCGAAGCAAATATTTTGACTAATTACTTCTTTCACTGCTTCAGTATTGCAAGCTGTCACTCTGGTTTCTGCAAAGTAAGCAATTTGTCTGACAGTGTGAGAACAGCCAGCACAGACAGAGCAGTGGGGCTTTTCCTCCAGGCCGGCTATCCCAGCCCATTTTGCTTCAGGCAGCAAACTGCAGTTTACTGGCAGGCAGTTTGTACAATTTACCCAACAATGAGAATTCACTCACAGCACATCACCACCTTCACGCAGCCAGTCAAACGTCAACGCTGAATTAGCGGTTGAAATGTTTGAGGCTCTGTTAAAGAAAGCTGTAAGCATCAAATAAAATCTATGGCAGGGTATATCTGGATGTAGAAACACTGTCACAAAAGATATTAATTAACAGCAACTTTGTACAATATCTGATGTCAAGCTGCTGTTACATATTGGTGCCTGTAATTCCATCAGTAACAGAAATGACAATGGAAGAAGTGCAGGGCAAAGGAAAGATACACAGAGAAGAGCTGATGACCTTTCAGATGTACACTGCGCAGGACCTCAAGAACAGACTGTTATCTCAGAAGAAAATGCAGCGTGAAAGAGAATTCTGTAACAAGGCTGTGAATGGGCATTTAATTCACTGAAGTCCTCACTATTGCAAATACCACTACAAGACAGATGTGGAAATGGTAAAATATGCACCCCGTTAAACTTCAATTACAGCACGCGAGAAGACCCGTGGCTGTTGATGACAAATATGAGAAGGCACTTAAAATACTTAATTTAAAGTAGGGCAAAGGCAAGTCTCCTCAGAATCAGAAAGGCTCTCCCTGACACCAACATCAAACTGCCTCCACTATACAGAAAAGTTATTGAGCAGTGCTGAGATCCAAAAGGACAGCCTTTCCAGGAACTCCCCCAGCTGCTGAGAAAGTTAAAAGTGAGATAATAAAAATAAGAGCAGGTGCTAATGGTTGGTTATGTACACACATACTACAAACTTCATTGTCTGACGTACATACGAGGAGCAATGCATTTGGGTATAGAGTTTCCACAATTGGAAGACAAATTGTGATTACAGAGAAAGATGAAGAGAAGTATTCAGTGTATTTCAACAACAGTTTGAGAGAAAAGGTTGAATGCAGCACTGCCTTGGCAGTCTTGTTTCCAGTCTCTCTCAGCTTGAATACCAAGCAGATGGAATGTAAAATATTTCAATTAGTGGCAGCTACCATTAAAGTGACTAAACGTTTTGGAAAAAAACCCTAATGTTTCCACAATGACTATGCTTTGAAGCTTATAACTTCTTGCATTATTTGAGGGACATAGGCTCTTTTTAAAATGGTTTTATGTTTGTGTCTTTTAATCTGAGATTATGAAGAATATGCACCCTATAGTGGTTGCCATGCCAGGTTCCTAGTGAGGCCATTGATACGTTTGTCACCAGACTTCCTTGACTGGGGAGCCATGTCAAGCAACTCTGGGACTCGGAGAGAGGCAATCAAAAGTGACAGGGTAACTGACAGCTCTGACAAGTGATTTTAGAATACACTACTCTGTACTTTACTGTGGGAAAATGACCTAAACCTTACTGTTAATTTTAAGTACCCCCTAGCAGCGTGTGCTCCTCCACAGTGTATTATTATATTGTCAAAAAAGTTAGCAGAAAGTGGAGATAATTCTAATACATGACTGAACTGCTCCTCATTTCCACCATGTCCAAAGAACAGAGTTGAAAGATGATGGTCATTGTGCAGAGCATAAACACTAGCCAGTTTTCTCCCTTCTCTTCATGTGATGTTTAACTCTCTTCCTCAGTGCTTTGCCAACTTTTCCTCTGAAGTCAGGATCAAAAAAATCCTTCTTCTGTGTTCTCTGCACAAATGATTTCAGACAGAAAAACTGTACATCAACAAGCAATAAAAAGGAAAACCTCACTTACGAGGAAAGAGGACAGAAGTAAAGAAAGATAAGTAAAAATTCTAACAAAAGCTAAAAGTGTCATTTTAAGATTCTCTTCTTCTCTGTTTTTGGATCTAAAACAGGCTTACATAAGACAGTGGGGGTGTTTGTTTATGCGTGGACGTGCATTTAACTCCATGCTAAGCTCTTTCCAAAGAAATCACCTAAATTTGATATCTGTAACCTTTGATTTGGTGGTCTTCGTATCTACTTGTTTTTTCTCTTGCCGTCTTTCCACAAGGATGTTTTTCACTGGCATCACTAAGCTTTCATTTAGGCTATTAAATCATATTTTGCTCTCCAATCTATCTACTGACATTTTATTCTTTCTGTGGAGATAAAACCTCTGTTATTGTCAAGTGGCTCTGAAAGCATCTTGCCTTAAGGTGTTTGTCTGTTACACAAGGGAAGGAATGGGAAGAAATTAAGACACTCTTATGGACGTAGGCATTTGATCCATTAAAAATATATAACTACATGCAAGTGCTAAGCACTTTCTTTACTGTATTGTCCCCAGCAATAGTTAAACATGCAACCAATAAGAGGCTTCACTGACTTATATCTAAGGGGAAAAGAGGTCTGCTTTCAAGATGAGGCGGAAAATTGGAGCCAATGTTGTAGAAACGTTTGTCCAAAAGGAGGTACCATACTGGGAGCTACCCGGAGGGAGAAGGACTGCCAGGAAGGTGGCAGGGAGCTGGGAGAGATGTGAGGTGGGGACGGACCAGCCTCCCGTTGATGGAAGGCTTCAGCGGTAGCAAGAAGGTCTGTATCAGTAGTTCTGGTTTAGGAGCTGTCACAAACAATCACACCATATGTAACAGTAGCAAAAGTTACTAAAGTACTAGTGTAAAACATTTTTCAAGGTCTATACTAGGGTTTTTACTAGTATGTTGGTGTCGGTAATAAAAATCCCATCTTTAGCAGACATAGGTAGGCATAGTTTTTGAAGACGATAACCTTGAATCTCTTGGTACTTCATGATTAAAACAGGATTAACATCACTGTAATGATCAGTGAGTGGAAAGTTATCTGATACAGATAGTGAGAGACACCAGTGTGGGGGGTGTCCGTGCCCAGGCGCCGGCAGTGGGGCTGCCGGGCGGCCCGTGTGTGGAGCGGCCGGGGCTGCCCCGTGCCGGACACAGCCGGTCCCAGCCGGCTCCAAGGGCCCCAGCACAGGACACAGCCGGTCCCAGCCGGTCCCAGCCGGCTCCAAGGGCCCCAGCGCAGGACACAGCGGAGCCCCTCAGCCAAGCTGGGGGCGCCGGGGGGAAAAGAGGTTTGGGAAAGGGCGGCAGGCGGCCCAGGCAGAGGAGGAGGAAGGCAAGGAGGGAGCAGCAGCAGAGGGAGCCCCGGGGCGCAGGAGGAGGAGGGCAGGAGGTGCTGCAGGCCCGCAGCAGGGATCCCCTGCAGCCCTGCAGAGACCCCGCTGGAGCAGAGACCCCCCCTGCAGCCCGGGGAGGGCCCCAGGCCGCAGCGGGGGGATATTCCCTGCAGGAGCTGCGGCCCTGGAGAGCCCAGGCGGGAGCAGGTTGTCCCTGAAGGGCTGCAGCCTGGAGCAGGGAGAGGGGTGAGGAGGGAGGAGCGGCCCAGAGGGGCTGCCATGGACGGACCCACACCCCCATCCCCAGCCCTGCGCCCCTCGGGGTGGGGAGAGGGGTCGGGAGGGGAAGAGGGAAGCTGGGAATGGGAACAAGGGTTGGGGGGGCAGGGAGGAAGGCATTTTAATTTTTATCTTTGTTTCTCACCACCAAGCTCTAATTTTAATTGGCATTAAGTTGAACTACTTTTCCCCAAGTTGTCTGATGGTAACTGGTAATTTATCTCCCTGTCTTTATCTTAGCCTATGAGCTTTTCCATCCTATTTTCTCCCAGGTCCTGCTGAGCAGGGGGTGAGCGAGTGGCTGGGTGGGGGTTTGGCCCTTAGCCATGGCTGTCCCACCATGGTCAGGCCAGAAAGCTCTAATGAAGATTTCCTGCAGCAGTCTATGAGATCTTACATTGAAATCAATGCAGCAAACCCTCTGTTTAGATTGGTTACGTCTTTTTTAAAAAATATGCCCTTTTTTACCTACATAGGCTTTGCTGGCCTCTTTTTACTGCAAAAATCTAAAACTATAAATCACAGCCTCCCTTGAACCCACTGGTTGAGGTGTGCTTCCACTCTCTTGCTGAGTGTCAGTATAGCCTTCAGTGTTCACTGGAAGAAACTCCCCAAGGCCACTGAATTTCCATTTCCCAAAATAGCTTGTGCAATTTAAATGTATAACCTCTGGATACGCAGCAGTGGCAGACACAGGAGCTGGTTATCTCCTAGTCCCTGCACACCACACCTGGAGATATGAAGTGTCCTGATTGTAGCCAATTACAGTAACCCTGAAATTCATACTTAATTCAAGCCAGAGGAAAGTGAAAGAAGGATACATTTACTAAATCCCAAGCAGACACATCTGCAAAGCTTTCTAGAAGTGAAAAGAAGAAAAAATACATTCACCTGCCTAGAGATTACCTCTAACCATTTCTTCCACCCTGTGTGCCTTGGCTGATACACTGACAAGCTCTCTTCCTCTTTGCTCCCAAAACTTTCAGTTCTCACCAACAACTAAACTCTAAAATCTCCTGCATAAAACCAGTCCAAACATTTGGAGCACACCTTTTTTATAGTTCTGATCCATCTTTTTGGATGCTTTTTGGGCTTGCTATGTACAATGTCTCTGATCCAAGCAGAAAGAGGACTGGCCATTCTTCTTATCGCATTCGCTTGACAATGATGGTATCTGTGGGTCTGGCACAAATGATTTTACCTGGGTGACCAGTGTTGATAACAATCTTTGTTCTTGTCTAAACTTCTGACAAGTCTTTAATGGAAGCGAAGCATGGTGCCCTTTCCTGGTGAGTGGGGAAATTTCACACCTCAGACTGATGGCTTTTCAGAGTCAGCTCTAGTATTTCACATGCAATGTCTAGACTGGCAGTTTTTATGGAGACGGACACATGAGCTAAATGCAGATCATTACTAGTATTTGCCTGAGACCAGATATTAAGGTCATCAAGGACTTTGGGTGTTTAAGGTTTTGGCCATTTTGAAATATGACATGACAGCCTGCCAAAGCGAAAGAAAGATGGCAAGAGAGTGCACTGATGACTGTTGCATATAACATCAGCAGCCCTTGCTGAACTTGGGCTCCTTGTAAAGCTGCACTTGGAACCGTAAAGATACTGGGACTGCAGACAGAGGGTAATACTAAATTATTTCTAAGAGCAATTGGGACTGAACAGGTTTTTCTGCCAGGCTGGTGGTTAGAGCCCAGCCTGTTGCGTTACCACAGTGATCACAACATTTGCCTTCTCTACAGCATCTGTTCAGAATTACGTTTTCCCAGGCTGTATGTACTATTAATATATTATTTAACAAACAGTTGAAGGGGTGTGATAGTGTCAGGAACATTTTGGATAACAACTCGTATTCCTCCCACTCTGCTGTCACTTCATTTGTTTCCCGCAAGGGTACTTCTCAACACTGAGTTTGGTCCCTGATATCTATGAAATGAAGGAAAAAGTATGAAAAAAGCATATACATTTTTTCTTGTTCACTTTAAATTAGGGGTAAATAAAATGGTTCAAACTCAGGAAATAAATCTTCCTCCAAACTCGAACAGCTTTGCTTTCCCTTTGGAGCTGTTCTAATTTTAGTGAAACCTCAAACCAAGTATGTTATTTTTTTTTTAATAGATTCATTAAAAATCAACATAAAGAACTCTATTGACTTTACACTTTATTCCCGTGAGCCTCTGCACTCTGCATTGTGACCACAACACAAGCAAAATCAACCTTGCTTAACAAAACCTTCTACCAGCTTTTGGCATGTGGTCAACTGTCTTCAGAAATAGCCCATCTCTCTGTTAATTACTGAAGAAAATAAAGTTGGATGCCGAGATTGTTTATGACTAAAGCTGGAAAAATGATTCTCATCTATCTAAAATGTGAAAATGTATGTGAAAGCAACTGCATCCTCAGCACCTGTAATTATTTTTTTTAATATTCATAGTGCTTCTTACCCACTCACGGTATCACTCTCCTGCCTTCCTTTTGCCAGGCAGCATTCCTAAAAGGACACATCGTCCCCATCGTTGAGAGTTGACAGATCTAAGTAGACAATGCAGATTTCTAGCAGAAGAACAGGAAGAAACCACAGGTTACTTGTTGGGAGGTTACAAATGAAGAAGCTTGTTAGAAAGGAAAGACTTGAAGCCTGCAGAAAACACTGGATGGACACGATGGACAAGAAAGATAGGAATGGGAAAGAGGTAACATTAGGAGGAATTAGGAATAACCTATAGGTTTCTAGAGGCAGAGGAGATTGCTTAAAGCCCCAGAAGGATGTTGTAAAAAAACCATCAGGATAAAAGAAGAAACTCCAGGGAAAAGTGGGGACTAAGGGACATAAAAACCTTCCTTTTCTGTATTGGAAAGCAGTTCTTTTGCAGGAGAAAATAGCAGACCAATAGGTATGTCACCTTTTTCACACTTCATTTCATTCTGATCCCAGATGAAATGCAACTATGACAGCTTATTTACTACTGCACTTGAGACCTTATACGTTCTTTTACGTTTTCCCTTCAGAGACTTTAAAGCTATGGAAGAAGGACACAAAACGGCCTTTGGTGTAAAAATTTCCGTGTCCTTTTTCCGCTGTAAAGATTTGTTAAAGAGAACATTAAATGCCTTTGTTTTCTCTTGAATCTCAGTTATGACCCTTCTCTTGTCATTAGTTTCTTGGGTCCTGTGTTCCTGGATGTGCTTCCTTTCTTTTTTTTTTCTGTTATGTATAACATCTTAGTGTTATTATTATAATTTACTTTGCCACTTTTCTGAGCTTCCCTTGGCTTTCCTTATTTCTGTTTTTCACCAGACCTGGTGTCTGTCTTATTTGGACAAGATCTGTCTTATATTGAGTTATTTACACAAGATTCCCATATGTTTTTTAAGAAAGCTTCTTTAGCCTCAAAAAATATGCTCATTTTTCTGCTTAATGATGTGAGATTCCTTTTTTCTTTTAGTATTCGTTGTCTCAAATTCCTCCTTATGTACTTTCTGTGTCAAATTTGTGGAGCGTAGGGTGTTCCTTTTGTATTACATTCTTCAGCATGCTGTTAACCTTTTCTATCAGCATTTAGAGTTTGCCCTTTTACAGTTCGTTGTCACAACATTTGCCTTGTGGGAGATACTCTTAGCCGTAATATCAAATCTAATTTTGTCCTGATGCCCAATGGAACCCATGTAACCTTTGTAGATTGGTATAATAAATATGATTTTACCAGGACTCAATGCAAGGGATTAAATTCTATATTTTACAGCCATTGCCATTACTAAAAAATGTTCCTTCCAGTCTGACTCCTTCTTGGTTAAGGTGATGCCTTGCAGGGCTTTGGTCCTACCTAGAAGATAACTTCTAAAGCCATGCAACGCCGTGACTTCTAACATTACTCACATTTGCTTTATTTTGAACAAAGCAGCTCATATCAAACAAGTACAAAACCAATGTTGAATGTATGTCCCATATAGGCAGAAATGTAGATGCCAAGAAGAGTATCTAATAGAGTGCATTAATACAGATGAATGTAGTTGCAGACACAGAGTTTTATTTATCAAATAAATCAGATAAAAGTAGGAAATAGACACAGCTTCTCTTCACGTCTGCATTTATACCATATAGAAGGAAGGGACGTTAATATTAGCATATAGATAAAGTGACATAGATATGTATCTAACATAAATGTTTTAGCCCAAAATACAAGGCATGAACAGGTTTTTTGGGTGCATCCTTTCTTCTCCTGAGCCACACATCAGTGTGAAACAGTCACGTAGCCTTTTCTATGGTTTGTTATTGTTTTATTTTTGTCTATAAAAGTCTTGATATTGAAAATGTTGGGAAATGAAGTCATTAAACCCAGCGTTGGCTCCAGTGGGGGGTGGGGTGGGGAGTTGGCCGGAAGATATGGTAACTGAGCTATTTACAGGAATTGAAATTTGAAGCTTGTGTGAGAAATACATGCAAGAGTGGCAATGAGGAGGGTTTTTCAACTGTACTATTACTCTGAACAGGCACGATGTAAAAATTACAAACAAAACAGGAGAAATTCAATAGTATTAATTACCCGCTACTTCTTCATCTTTCAAAATGCTAGAAGTTTTTGAGAAGAAGTAAGATTCCGAGTATGAATTGGTGGTGATGTCATAAAGAGAAAAATACGGTGGGTTTTTTTTTCAAGGGGCTTAATCTTCAAATAAAATGAGGGATGACAGGTAGATAAAACAAGACAGAGGAAGGAAATAAAAGAGGTTATTAGGGATGCTGAGTTAAGAACAGACAACTGCCTTCACGTTTCCTTCCTCTTCGCTTCTTCTATGAAACTTTTTGGGCTCTGGAATTTTTTTCCCAGTTGGCCATGGAACTTGTATTGAAACAGTAAAAACTGAGTTTATAGTTGCTATTAACTGTATTGCAGCCCATGAATCCCCTGTGGTTATTAGTGAAATAGCTCACAGTTACCTTTTCTCTTACTTTGAAAACAACTGCGAAACTTTACCAGTTGGTACAATGATGAAGGTACTCCAGCTGAGAAAATGGAAATTCAGACACACCAGTTTTTGTCCTGCAGATGTTGTACACGAAAATGATGGTACTAAAGCTGTGAGAATTGCCTGTCTTTTGCCATGTCTCTCTGAACCTTCAGACACTTGAACAGACGATTGTGTTAGGTACACAGAGTCACTAGGGTCTCTAAAGCAAGCCTGGCATTGGAAGCCCTTGTCAATCCAGCTTTCACTGAACTTGTCTTACCTTCCAGAATAAACTTGTTTGCTCTGGAAACCCTGGGAAAACAGGCAGATTCTCTCACAGAAATGCAGTGACCTCCTGGAGAGCGAAAATCAGTAGAAGCCTTGGAAAAACAAGATGTGCTTGGATTATGTTACAGCGGCCAGAGCTACTGAGCCCTAAATATCTGCTGAAGCATCTAGACTGCCTGAAATATCTGTATCACAGGAGGCAGAAGAGACTGTCACTTTGCTGTATTCTGCATCCACTTACGAGCATTTTACTTCACTGTAATGCTAAGAACAGGAGAGGTTATTAACAGATGCCAGAAAATGTGAATTCAATTACGGTATATTGCAAAATCCTCAGATATAAAGTAGATTTACAAGCTACGGATATATATTTAGTCCAAGTAATAATGATGAACATAATTGCCCTTTTATAATATGAATGACATAATGAAGAAAGGGGTAAATTGTTTTTTGTGGCTTTCATGTACAGAATCAGAAACTCCTGAGTATGAGTGATAAAGAGAGCTCACTGAAGCTCATGCAGAAGAAATATTTAATCAAAAAATATACTTCAACTCCTACATATTTTTAGCAACTTTTTGAACAGTTTTTAAAAATCAGTCAATAAATGGGCAGCCATTGTGTGGGGAAAAAAAGGTGTTATATTCAAAAATATATTATTTTAATTTGGTACTGTTTCCAGATGGAATTGCAAGCTAAAGAGATCATAAAGTCTCTCTTCTGTTCCTCTGTCAAGAGTAGCTCTATTTTTTTAATAATAGGAAAGAAATTTAGGTCTTGGATTCAAATTAAACATTCATTTTCACCCACATATGTCCTCAGGCAGCATGATGTGAATTTAGTCAACAGCAAAGTTCTCCCTAGCCTTTCCACGGCCATGGTTTTTTACACAATAAACCATCCAGGCAATGTGGAGCAGTACTGGCTAGAAAAAGAACATTTTGTTATCTACTTACTTCATTTCTGTTGTTGTCCCAGCATCACAGCACTGATAAAGATTATGTTGCTGTTTCATTGGCAGAACTTCATGGCCCAGAAGCTGTCTTCATTAACTTTGAGGGCCATGCTCATGACGGTTTTTAAACTGTTGTCTCTCTTCAGGCAGGGAGTAAACCCATGGGATTATAAACTCATGCAGCAAGAGAATATTTCTTCAAATACCACCCACTTCAGCATGCCCAAGAAGACTACCTGGGGGATGCCTGTAAGCTCATCTGCTAAGTTTAGACAGCATATAGGGGGAAAATGCAGACTCAGGGATGCTAACATATTTAGGAACCCAAATCCTGTTGAAGTAAAGCCTTACATACGCTGAGTACAGAGATCATCCCATGTTGAATACACGCTGTGTGAAGAAATAGATCTTTCCCTTCTCTTCCCAATGCATTATATATCTCCTCTTGTGCTGCCCTTAGGTACCTGCCAGTAGAGAGAAAAATGCAACAGGGTCTTTTCTGAAAGGGTAAGAGAAGTGACAGACCTTATACAGTGCAGGTAGGAATGGTCAGAGACACCGTTTTCCTGCACGTGGCAATACACGTTCAGAGAGTTGTACCAAGTAGCCACCTCTCCTCCCAAACTGAAAGAGCACTCAGATCTCTGCTGAGGTGACAAAAGTCCCATTAATTTATGGGGAATATTCATAATATTGTGTAATCCAGTACCTCCAGTATTGCCACTGGAAAAACCACAAAGGAATACAGACTTCAAACCAATGCTGCAAGGCCTCTGCACTAGGGTTTGTCAGCTTGCTGTGTCTGGGCGCATTCAGGCCATGCCTTGAGCTTTGGTTTCGACTGCAGCAATTGCCCGCTGAGTAGGTAACTATTGCCGAACTTGTCTTGGTCTGCTTTGCTTTGTGTAGCTGTGAGGTGTAATGCCTCTTGCTAAAATAACTTGTATGTATTATCTGTAAGTGACAGGTAGTGTTAACAAATACTTAATCTCTTTAGAATGAACCATCTATCTATGACTCTAGAATAATGATGTGGTTCAGAGTGCAAGTGTGAAGAGATAACACAGGCTTTGAAAGTGTAAACTATGGATTATACCAGAGGCTCTACAGCTATAAAAAAATTCAGCAATGTTCAGTTACAGACTGCTAAAGGAATGTGACTTCAGGAGCTGAGTAAGAAAAGGTTTTAGGGATAATAAAATGAACAACGATCAAATATAAATTTAGACAAAATGTGGAACTGTAGACCAATAAAGAAAGATAGGGTGCAGAGCACGTTAGAAGTATAAAAATTGCCTTAATTGAACCTGAGGAAGAACATAAATAAACTCCCAGCACCTGCATTGCAGTCCTGTGGCAAAGAACTTTTGATGCCCAGGATTTGGTGCAACCGACCCTGCTTATTCTCAAGAAAAACTATTGCCATTTACTTTTGGATTGGAAAGAGCAAAACTTCACAATGTTAGGAAAATGTCTATGATAATAATTTTAATGATATTATATTAAGACTTTCCTTGATTAATTAGATATTTTGATTTGTGACTGTCAGTATCATTGCACCAAAACCAAGTGTTTATTAGATTGTTAAGACTTTAATTAAGCCAACAATGAATTGCATGTAGCCTCATTAAAGATAGAAAACACTTTGTCTTTTGCTCTCCAACAGCCATTCAAAAGCCAAATGTGAAGCTCGTCAAAAACATAAACCACAAGGAACAGGGTGGTTTGGTATGATAACTGAAAGGTAGATGTAGAAAACATGCATTGATCAATGTCTCTTCTGGCTAGGAAATGAGAGTTTCATAAACCTAGACCTCACCAGTGAAAAATAATTGCTTTTAAAAATAGATTGACAATAGAAGAGTGCTTAGACTTTGACAAGGGCATAAGATCCTTGAAATGATGAGTCCTTGCTTGAAAGTAAAATTTTTTTAGGTGGTGATTTCTTCCACCAGTGCTCCCAGTTTCATACAAAATTCAGCATGAAAATTTGTAGTATGAGTGAAAATTTGTAATGTCTATGAATCTCTGCAATCCTTCGCATAAGTCCACAGATAATTAATGAAGGCACAAAGTGTACAGGAAGTAAAAGTTAACAATGTCAGTTAACAGAGGCTTTGGTCATATCTTGGTTCCTATCTTGTTTGGAATAATTATTATTCCCATTATAAAATGTACCATCACTTCAGATGGCATTGGAGGTGAGCTAGAAATTTGACTGTGCAGACATCAGTCTTCCAACTCAATCAGTGAAAGATATTCAATAAAGTACAGATGGTCTGCCAAGCAAATATGTCTTAATACTAATTAATCAAAACCAGAAGTTATGAAAATGAACTTAATCACCAATAACTTCATCTGTCTGGCAAATTAAGCCTTGAAAATTGTTAATATTTTTACTTACATGCTGGAGCTGTGCCACCACAACACAGGTGGCTGCAGCCTGTGAGGCCTAGAATAAGCAAACTCTATGTTTAGCAAACTAGAAACAGCAGGGTTGGTGTCCACCTTCTATCCCTGGCAGGGAGCTTGTGACATGCCTGACTCATGTCTAGAAGAACATGCCTTTGGATGGGTTTGAAATTATATCTTCAAGTTCTGGGGGCTTGTTAGATAAGTCTAATTTTGAAGACAGACAAAATAAGGAAGAGGGTACAATTTGAACACAGCTAATATGAGTAGTCAGAGAAAGAGACAGAGTCTCTTTGGAGAGTAAGATTGACGACTGAAATAATATTTCATCGGTGAACTCAGTTCAGAGACAGAAAGTTTTCACTGTAGGATATGTGGAATGACCAGCTCATGAATGGCTAAAATGGTATCATGAAGACTGAAAATTAACTGTTAGGTAACAGACAACTTGGACACCATGACAAGTAGGTAAGTGTGGGGAGCAGAGAACACATTGCCTAGTCACCTCTGAAGCATTTGGTGTCTTAAAACAGATAATCCACAAGTCACATAAACTGCACATGAATGCAACTGACTGTTTGCTCTATCAGAGGTTGGATAAACAGTGGAAATTAAATAGCAATGGATTCCACTTAACTTTGTTTTTCCACATAATAATGAAAGGCATTTGATAACAGAACTACTGAGAGCTAGGTGGTATTTTTCTTTAAAGGAACTAGTTGAGTCATCCTCAGCCTTATAGGGCAAAAATAGGAAACGCTATATGTAACCTCATTTCCCTCTGATTTCCTTGCATCTACGAATATCCCTGATGATTTTGTCTGATTCCTCCCCTTGCTGCCTAGTCTAGTTATCCTTGGGCTGGAAGAAGAAAGAAGTGCTGAGTGCTCCCTTCACCAGCTTCTCTCAGGCCATTCAGTTCCTTGAAACAGCAGTGTAGAAGACTGGCTGATCCTGCATTTAGACTAGCAAATGACGCTTCTTTTCTGAAATGCTACTATCCAGGAGACAGGAAAAGGAGATGGTTAGAACTGACAACCAAATGTGGCGACACCCTTAAGTAGTGTCAGGTATGTAATCATATGCCCCCTGCAGATTTTCTCATGTCAGGGCAATGCTCAATATAGCACCTGTGACTGGTTTCTATTTTTGTGAAGCCTCAGTATCTTAGTGGAGTGAAATGCCCTAAGGAACCTGCTCCATGGATTGTGATAATGCTAAAATTAGGATTAATTGGTTTATATAGCATTCAAAATAGGTTTCCCCAGAAAAAACTCTCTTCCAGAAAACCCAGACCATTCAGTCAGCTCTGTCTCCAGAAGTCCATTGGTTTGTTCCTGAGTGGACATCCTTCTATTCACTGGAAAAGGTACAAATCACCCAGTAGACTCACTTCGGACTGAGATTTATTGATTTCAGCATCCTTATTGGGAAAGTGATGTAGAAAGGTGTTCCACTGACACCACAGATTAAAAATGGTGAAAGATATGCCTCAGTCTGTCATGAGTTTATTTTTAAAAATGCCCATAATGTCAGTTTAGTAGTTGGTCTACATATAGTGGCTACATACCTTACTTTGCAGCAGAAAACTCACAGTTGATTTCCACTGCTGGTTAATAGGGAAGGACAAGAAAATGATTCTGTCAATGTCTTGGGGAAAGCACAGATATTTTAAATTTTCTTTTACTATTTATGCTTCATGTGACCTGTAATGAGTCACCTTAAGCCTGGTTTCTTCAGGTGGCTTTTACTTGTAGCTGCAGAATTCAAAGAATACAGTCCAAGCTTTGCCAGTCCAAGCGTTTGCTAACCCTGAATGAGATTCTCATAATCAAAATAATTTTCAAAGGTACAAGAAAGTTGCATTCTTTTCATTTGTTTTCAAGCTATTTAGTCTTGAGATAATTATTTGGATAGTATTTTCAGGTTTTTCCCATCATCAGGAAAGCTAGAATTTATTTTATTTTTTGACAGCTGAGATTTCTATCAAATTGCCAAAAAAAAAACCAACCCTCAACAAATGTTTTAATTGCAGCAATAAAATATTAAGACTTGGAAAAATCATTCTCTTTTCCTTTTCTTTTTTCTCATTATCTACTGGTCGAGGATGTATGGTATATACTTCTGCATTAAACACTGCAATATTAGATCTTTCTTTCCAGTCTGATATGATGTTTCCCAGGGAAAGATATAAAACACAACTTCAGGATCCAGCCCTTAATTTCACAAATACAAATACAAAAAAAATATCTGATTTAAGATATGTGGGAAGAGAGCACACAGATCTTTGTCTTCACATCCCCTAAAAAGGACTCCCCACTGCAATAGGAGGACAGGACAGTATTCTGTTAGTGCTTTTGCAGCACCAAAACCCAGACCTGTCAGCAGAATCCTATTTCCTGTTTGTAATACAACTTTAAGCCTCTTCCAAGTCTTCTTTCTATAATCCATTAATGCATTTTGGTGTCAACGCATTTGGACCAGCTGGGTGAAGTACAAACAGAGCCTACCAACAGATAGACTCTCAAACACTGAAATGGCCATTCACATACGCTGTTTCTTCATTTCATAGATGTAATCTCATGGTGGTTTTTACCATTTTGATCCGCAGAGACATATTCTGCTTTCATTTTTACCTGTAAAATTTTGTCGAGGCCAAAGTGATTGAATGGACATGAACAGTCCAAAGAGAACATTTTCATTGAAATATAAAATGACTGCAAATAAGCATATCTTTAATAATTTGAGGATTGTTTTAAAATAATGTGTGTATTTACCTGAAGGGTTTTGTTCACTTCTGTTTTGAATAAATAAGCTACTTAAAAAGCACAAGTGAATATTATGATAATGTTTTAAAATACCCCAAACTTAGGAGCATGTAGGTCTTAACTCTTCGGATTGATCATCTCATTTAGAAATAAAAATAGGACAGGGATCATCTATCAAGTAATCTAAAGATAAATAAAACATAAGGTAAACCCAGTTGTTAAGTGTTCCAGGTAAGGCATCAGGAAATTATTAAAATCCTTAAGGGTCTAAATAGAAGTTGAAAAATGCAATTTAGTTTGCTTTTGAGTATATAAAAATAAACTGATGCACTAAAAAAATCTTTGAATAATTCAAGTTTTTACTTAATATTAGGAAGCAAAAAATTGATTAACCAGAACACAGGAAGCAGTAAGTATATGCAGCAGGTTTAATGAAACCGAGTTCTTTTATGCTGATATGGGGAGTGAGGTTTGACACTGAAGTCAATATTTAAGTTTGGAATCTGTGTTGCCTTCACTTATTTATACTGAACCTTTGCCCATGGCAGGGAGATTGGAGTAGATGGTCCCTAGGGGTCCCTTCCAACCCAAACCATTCTGTGACTCTAAATATAGCAAAGATATGTAGCGCAGAAACATTGCATTAGCAGAATTCATATCCTAAGGAGAATAGGACTTTCTGTCAGCATATGATTGTTTCTTGCAGTATTAACATTCCATGTACGTTGTTCAATACTGGGTCCCTGCTGGACAAGCTGCCAATATATCTTATTTTGTTAGTGATTGTTTCTCTTTCCACAACTGCTGTATTTCCATGCTTTTACAAAACTTGAACAATAGCTGAAATGTGCCAAAACCAAATCATACTTTCATCTTGGTTTTTTTTTTCCCTTGTAAGAGTCTTAAATTTTACTGCAAAAGTTGAGGTCTTGAAAATAATTTTGAGAGGAAAAATGAAGTAGTGTTAATAACTAATCCTCCAAAGGTATGTTAAAATGCTTCTAACAGTAAACTTAATAAATAACTTTATGACACAAGACACCGATGCCTTATCTACTAGGTGACTGAGAAGACAAAACCTTTCTAAAATAATGTTCCAGATTGAGATATCCTCCTATGGAGACAGAGGGTTTGGAGTGTTTTACTGAAATATTAGTGGGTTTTTTGCAAATTTGGCATGTCTGATGTGGAAGATTCTAATAGCTTTTTTTTTTTAAATTGTGATATCAAGTCAAAAGGCAGTGCTAGTAGGACCCTGACTCTCCAATGAGTCCACAGCACAGCCAGCCAAGCCCCCGGCACAACTATGAGTATGTCTCTGAGTGAGGTTTTTCCCCTAAATACTGCACATTTTACTCCCTCCTCTGATCAACTGTTCTCAATATACCTAAATTGTATCTACTTAGTATTTGAATATTTGCCTCATTAGGTAGCAGCTCAACAGGGAACTGGGAGCAAGTGCGTGACTTCCAGTGGTGTTCATAAGTTTTCACGCCTAAGCAAAACAACTTAAAATTCCATTTTTAGTCAATGAAGATCTAGTCAAGATAGATAGTGGGGTTTAGGGAAGGATTCATTCAGTCCTCAAGTAGACTTCTGTGTTAATGAGATGAAGCATTTCTTAACTTCATTGACCACTTACACCAGGTGTCAGTAACTATTGTGTGAGTCCAAGTAATTAGCTAATGTGTGGTACCTGCAGAACTGGTTTGATAAAAGGCCAGTGTGGGGGTAGAACCACATCTAAGACCACAACCACACCCCGAGATATAGGTGAGAATTCACATCAAACATGTCTTTCCTGATTTTCCACCTACAGTTTAAAAAGGGTTGTAACATATTTATTTCTTTCAAAGCCTCTGAGTAGCAATGTGTCTTTGGAAAAGGCTGAAAATGTCTTCCTGTGTCTCTGCTTTATGAAATAAGAGAGTTTTCAGACATTTATATTCAGGTCAAGCTTAAGGCAATCTCTTGGTTCACTCTGCAAGGGACAGACACCTCAAATTCTTGCTATGGAATTAGTTTCCATTCTAGTGATATACAAAGAGACATACATTTGAGTCCAAATCTATGATTTCATCTGTCTCAGGAATTGGACTACCAAGGACTGCCAAGTAGGCAGATCAGGAAGTGTTGTCCGATGGAGGGGGATTAGGTAGAGATCGCATTTATCAATAGTTCCTGAGGTAATGTTGCTCTTGCTTCTAAAGTACCATTTTTAAGGTCCTCATACCAAGTTCTCTTACTCTGGAAGGGTGGTGTGGAGAACTTGTTATTTCTTATTTCTTTCTTTATTTGTTATTATTATTTCTTTGCAAAAATTAAAAAAAAATATATACATCAATAAAGACATAATCAAGCATTAGTGGGAGAAATAACAAAAGCCAAAGGGGACTTTTCCCAGTCTGGCCCACTCCTTCCTTCATAGGCGCCCTGTGCTGAATTTACTTATGTAACTTTATCATCTTGAGGGTTTTGGTTCTTGCATCTTTATAAATACACATTTGAAAATTAAGATACAGGTTGACTTCTATAATTTGCTTTGATGTGACACACTAGATTAATCATCATATACCTTGCTTTGACAGGGAAACCTGATATGCGACTTGGAAAGGTAGTGCATGACCAAATGTTTACTCAGAAAACCTTGATAATGGATTGGGAAGGATCAGTAAGAATAATATAAGCTGTCTGGTCAGTAAAAAGGAATAACTGACAAACCCACAATTCTGTGTGAGAAGGACCAAGGGGGCCTCAGAGAAGAAGCACTTAAAATGCCATTGTCTGGCTTACTAACTTTTTAGCTGAGCAAAAGCTTACAGGGATGTTTAAGCAGGTATTAAGAAGTTTTGGATGACATTCTTTGAATTAGAAAGTTAACTTGCACTATGTGTTACAGGGAAGAGTAGAGTGGTCTGTTTTTCTCTGATGGAATTTGCAATAAGAAGTGCCAATAATCTGTGAAAGATACATTTCCTGTAAATCTACCATTTCTCTTACAACCTTCACTGTGATTGAAAGTTGAGCCTGTCTGGACCCCTAGATTAATTAGGGCCAAAGAGGCCTTAAAAGGGGACCTGAAATAAAACTTCAGTCTTACTTAAGACAAATTAGAGAAGAGAAAATTTATTTTCCCAAGACAAAATATCACAGATGTGAATGTCTTATTCTAGGACAACAGGGTTTTCAGATGTATTCTGCTTAGATGAAGCCATGAACCACGCAGAGGAAGAATAGCAGCAGGGCTCACATTGAGAGTTTGGTCCCAGAAGCAAAAAACAGTACTATATTGATGAAAGAAATCTTATCAGACATGTTTTGTCTTCTGTATCAGTCATTAAAAGAAGAAAAGACAACATGTAATAAGTAAAGAGACAGTATGACAGACAGTCTCATTGGCATGGGAACAGACGCAAGCTGAGAGGTTGAAATTTAAGTAGAATGTACAACCAGAATGGAGAAGTACAGTTCTGTAGGAGGTAGAGTCAAAACTACTTCTGTATGTGTGACAGGCTAGTGATTTGTATTGTCATCACTGTTACGTTCACTGAACACTTGGAATATGAAATATCAAGGATGGTAGTCCAATTCAAAAGCATAGAACACTACCAAGGCTTAGCCCTGCATTCTGGGGAAAGGAATAAGATTAATAAAACCTTTGAATGTAAAATATTAATGTGGAATACATACACATCCAGTTAGCTCAATTTCAACACCCAGAAGCAGTACGTCTGGAAAAACAAAGATTCTCCCATGTTCTTATTTGTCAAATAAACTCAATGACTTATAAATTTAGATCTCTCCTGAAAAAAATGCTCAAAGCAGCAAGCATTTTCCTCACAGATCCCAACCACTACCTCATTAACTGCAACTGACTCTGATACGTGTCGTTAAACCCTATAGGAGATACATGCAAATAAAAATGCGATGTCATTCTTAAATTTCTTTTGATGTTGTTTTTTAAACTGAAATGAGTGTTACATAGTTTTGACAAGCTGAGAAGTTGAGGAACACCTTGAGGGAATTGAAGATTTATCTTAAATAAGAACCCCTTGAAAAGCTGCGCCCCTCAAGTGCAAGATTCACATTGATAGTTTATTTTTTCCTGCTGTAAAAATATTCTTGAACTACGAGAGGTGGAGTTTAGTCCCCTGGAACAAGATCGATAGGGAGTTTGCCCAGCACTATTGGCTGTCTGGTTATAAAAGGAGAAGCAGTGGCTCAGGACTTCCCGCGCAAACAAGTTGGACCTATGATCTAGAAACTTTTTCGTCATTCTTCCTAAAAAATTTATGAATGCTGTGTAGTGTCAATTTTAGCATTTTCTTACATATACTTGTTATTTCACGTAAAGGTAGAAGACAAAGCTTTTTCAATATAGCTATTCGGTAGATGCCCTATAAATCTATAGTCTCCGCTACAAACAGCCCTTGAGCAGAGTAGCTTGCCCATATGTCTGCCTGAAGAAGGCAACAACATTTAGCTTCTTACCTAATTCCCATAACTGTGACAGAGTGCTCATATTGGTGTAAATTGTGTTCTTCTGTGCCAGTAATTTGACTGCATGTAAAATATGCGGAGAGTGACTTCTGTATGCCGTGGTGTTTGTTGATGTGCAGTCAGCTGGCAAAACGCCTGTGTCACTTGACAGTGACACCTCACCATCACTGGTGATCTTTCAGCTAATTCTCTCCTGCAGTTTAAGATTCCAGCAGTCCTGACTGGCCTGAGCTTCTGTTGCACGATGTTCGTAGGCACAGTGTTCTTGCTGAGACTTTGTCCTTGAAGCCTGCAGATTTGTAGATGGATATAGTCAAAGAGAAGGTAGGAATTCTCTTTCTTTACATCCATGCAGACTTCACTCATAATTTCTGTAACGAGTATGAGAAACATGGAAATAAAAAGTTAGAAAGGAGTGATTTTGTGGACAAAGAGGGTCCTTGCATCCCTGTGATCCTCTTTGGCAGGTTGATAGCTTTAACTCTCATTAACTATACACACCAACAGCCTTTTCCATGCCTGGGATTGCCGTTGTCCAGTTATGTTTCAGAATGCTACAGCACAAGCAAAGGCAGAAACCCGTAAGACTAAAGCACAGTGTTTGAGACAAGATTTTACTACTTCTGATAACTTTATTCATCCTTGATTTCTTTTAAGTGATTTGAGTGATGTTTTTTCTGCTCTTGTGTACTTTCTGTCTGCTGGGAAAAAAAAAAAAAGTTGGAGTAAATATTGATAAATCCCCTCTTATGAACTGTACTTTTCTGGACATCAACACAAATATTTGTTTGAAAAATACAGTCCTGCTTTGAAAAAATAAATTAACAAAAAATGCTATGGTGTTCCATGTCCTTTAATAATTTCATAATTAAATATTCTCACAGTACTGATAAATTCAGTTGTCATTAGAATTATTTTTCTGTAAGTCAGACAGAAATATTGATTCTGGATTCCATAACTGAGTTGGGGGTGTTTCTTTTTTTCACGTCATTATCAACACCAAAGGTTCGTAAAGAGATGGGCAGCTCACTTATGCCCTCAGTGATTTTCTTCTTAATAAGCTTCTGCAGTATTTAATTGGAAAGCAGATACATGTTCTTTTGTTATTTTCAATACATTGATCATTTCTATGCTGCATAACTTTTTGTAAGCAGAATACTAAGTTGATTCCATAATCCCTTTGAGGTCTTGCAAAATGCAATCTGCTGTGGAAAAAAGACTGTTTTGAAAGTTTCTTTTCAAATTAAGCTGCTATAATGAGGCGTTTCTCATAAATTAAATAAATGTACTGATTTTCTTTTGTCTCTCCACATTGTCATTTACTGTTACCTTCCATCCTCTCTTCTAATCACAGAATTATAATTAAGGTTGGGGAACCTGTGGACAAACTCATCTAAATTTCAATCCCACGTAAGATTTACATGTTGAAGTAATAATTTGATCAGAAATAAATCCAACTGGCATTTTAAAATTCACTCTCATTCACATCTCAAAATTAAGCAGAAAGATTTTTTATCAGCAAACACCTGAAGGCAGAGCTCTTTGTTTTCAAGTATTAGTGGAAGCTGTGAAACATCTACTATTTGTTTCAGGACAACTGTAGTCAAAGCAGCATAACACAAAGTCCCAGACCCAGGAGAGTTAAGATTTTTAATATTTGGGGTTATTTTAAATAAATTCTACACTTCCAAGTGTCTGAAACTCCTCTGCTAATTTGGTCAAATGATACAAGTGAGTGTCTTTGATGCCTTTATTTTAATTGTACAGAGTTAAGTGATGCAAGTTGCCATATGCT